>JAHWFP010036967.1:0-26519 GCA_023313725.1 Lithobius niger
AAAAAAAAAAGGAAGCGAAGAAGACTTCCTTCCGATTATAAAACCACCACGGGCAAATATCACATTGTTCACAGCTACAGCATGCCACAGTGGCTTTCTTCGCCACCGGTTTCCATACGTCGGACCTTCAGGTCCTTCCCATCTGTATCATCGCCTACTTTCGTCCACCCTGTTCGTTGCTCCTAGTTTCAGCCTACATAGTTTCTTTCAGTTTTTTCATCAACCTCTGTTTTACCAGGTTCCATGGCGCCTGTTTCCAGGACCATTTTTTTCCACCCATAGTTTAGCTTTCATCAGGTCACCACTACCCTTGGGCTCCCCCAGACCACAGGTGCCGGCATCCCGAAAGCCTGCTTACGGTCATTCCCCGTTTTCCTCTAGGATTCCGCAATAGTGCCAGCGAAAACCTTGTTTCTCATCGCTTTCAGGAGACCCCGCCACCATGCCATTTTCGTTCGACCCTGTACAATCGGACAACCAGGTTCTGCCCACGTTGACTCGCTACTCGCACTAGCAGCACCTTCGCCGGCTTTCGACTTTACAACTGTAATCCACCCTCAAGACAGGGTCCTTGTCATGTGAAAACTGCCGCTCGACAGCCAAACAGTAATCCTTTGATTTTTGCCTCAATCTCTTAAGACCACATCATTATGCTACCGACCCTTTCATATTAAAGAAAGATTAAGGAACTCGGGCCACTTTCTTGTCGGTCATTACGGCCATCCTTCATACTGGAGTCTACCTTGGCCCCATGTATTCACCATCGTCGGATGATTTTTCAGACCCATTCTTCTCACCTTTCGGCTTCTGCCAAGTTTGGTTCATTGCCAGTTGCACCTACTAACTACCAAGACATCGACTGTGATCTCTTTTCACCACAGCCGTTGTGACCATGTCCTGTTGCCTACAACCTTCGCGGGACTGCATTGTCACCATCCGGCCATCATTCGTATGACTGGTTCCATTCTTAGCTCTAGAATTCGAGCTTACCCATAAATTTTGCATCAAAAGTCGAAGATAGGAGTCAACATTTAGAAAGTCGTGGCCCTTGGTTCCACGCAACCTCGTTCCTGCTCGTCATTGAGTACTGTAGGTCTGCACCACTGAAGCCGCTCCGTGCATTTGGCAGTATGGGCTTTCGGAATTGACATCTGCAAGATTGGTTTCTCCTGCTCTTGTTGGTGTACCAAGACATTCCTCCAGCACCCACTCTTCTGCATTTTCTGATGTCAACTCATCTGACCAAGGTTAAGAATCACATCCTTGGGGAATTACAGCCTTTCTTCCTTTTCATCTGTCGCCATATCGGGAGTCGACAGATTCTTCCCGGTGTTTAGGCCATCCATGACCTTGGAAGACAACCGTTCTACATGGAATAGTTCCCCCCGCTCTCTTTCGGTCAAACTTTGCCTCCTGCAAGTCTTTCTTATCAAAATTTTTCCATTCACACCCAATCAAACCTCTGTAAGTGAAAACGAAACAATAAGCCATTGTTAGGGCACCCTAGGCCGCCGATTTACTTTCTTCCTCTCCCAGAAAAGAAAAATGCCGAAGTAAATGTGCTAGCCAGCTCGTAACCCTGGGGTACTCGTCAGGTGGTACCCACCACCGGGTCTAACGAGGTCTACGACAATACTAAAATATAGGTAATTTATATTTTCATCGCAATTAGAAACATTAAAATGCAGGGTGCAACCGGTTGCCAAAACCTAACCTATACAATACCAATATCCACCCTACGTCACCACCCGACGTAGGGTGTCGAGTCCCCACCTGACGTATTGTGAGGAATGAAAGATGAAGCACGATCGCCCCTCGGCGCTTTTATAGGACGAGTGCGATTGACGCATGCACACTGGAGTTACGGAGCTGGCCGTCGATTGACTTTCACTTCTCTAAGGAAAGAGCATTCAAAGACAAGAATGCTAAAATATAGTTAGTGTATATTTTTGGTCAGCTGTTTGCACCCAGCATTTTAATGTTTTTAGCGGGAGGACCAAGATTCGGATTAAAAATTTTGACCCGCGATAATTTAAGTCAGCCACACGCGCAAGTAAACCAAACAATTAACGTTGCATGGCCTTATCTGGGTTCGTGTGTGTGGTTTTTTTTTTCATGTGCTCAATATTCTGTAAAAAACATTACCGAATAAAAATCAGCACATTAAAAGTTTTTTTTTTTAAATGGAACAGCAGCACAGTAAGACGAGCAAGAAAATATATTGATTTTGAGCAAACTTATTCACTGATGTTGCTTTACTCCACTGCTAAATGTAGAATTTAACTAATGCCTCATTTCTTTTCAGACTTCAGTTGTACGAGCTGCAAGAAATGTTACAAGAAAAAGAACAAAAACAGCGAGAACATCTAAACTCAATTTTACGCAGACGTAGTGCTGCTACCAAAGAGCAAGCGTAAGTAGACCTTTCTGGTATGAGTCTGTTATTAGCTGGGGGTGTGAAGGTATCAGTAGGCAAATTTTCAAAATATTAAAATGTGTATCAAAGTCTCTTTGGTGGGACTTTTATTTTTCTGGTAAACTCGTATCAATATATTAGATTGTTGTAGGCATGCTACTCCGTGTTAGCAAATCCATATGACAATTGGTGTTAGTAAACAAAAAATAAGATCTATTTAATGTATTTGATCTATTTGATCTATTTGATAAGGTTTAACTGCCGAGGTTAAAGCAGGAAAGAGCTCAACCATCTTGTAAAGTTACTATATTATTAAAATGTATAAACGCTCACTACTCTCTTGCCAAATTTGGCTAGCGTTAAGTTTTTGATTGCCTTCAAAAATCTCCATTAATGCACTCTCTCGGGTTTTTAATGCACTCTCTCGGGTTCTCAGTGCTTCTTCCGGAAAAAGAAAGTTGGCTTCCCTGCCAGTCCTGTAGTTAATCTTCTGCACGACGCAGTCCTCCCTATATAAACGCTGGCGCAGCTTCATTCCCCATCTCTTTTTCTCTGCCGGCCACGCGCTGCGGGTGCTTTTTACAGCTCCTCGTCCCAAGATTCGCGTTCTCCTACTCCTACATCCTCGATCCCCCCTATTGGGATGGTGGACGGGGGTTTCGGCATCTTGCGTTCCGCTGTTCATCGTTGCCGCCTTTTCTCGACACCGGCGTTCCTCTTGGTACTACCCAGGCGGTTCAAGTCGCCATGGTGTCCGGGCGGTGTGCGGATCTGTTGAGTTGAGCAACGATCCTCGTCCTCTTCTCTACTGCGCGTTGCTTCTGCGCTGCCTTCTTGGTTCCTCCGCATACCGTCGTTCCCGGGAATGGTGTCCTCCTCCCTGGTCCCCCCCCCCCCATAGGGATGGCGGACCTGGGTTTCAACGTCCGTCACCATGACGTCCGGGCGGTGCGCAGATCGGTTCACACGGACAACGATCCTCGTCCCCTTCCCTACTGTGCGTTACTACACGCAGCCTTCCTTAATTAAGTCGTTTCATCACCTACTGTCGGCTTGTGCCTTTCCTCCATTCCGCGTTGCATACTGACATTTACTAAGTGGAGCATAATATCCCTCCGCTCCGCCACCATCTGCGCATCCTACTACGCAGCCCTCTTCCTCTACTTTCAACCTACGCAACTGCGCTATCCACTGCTCCTCAACAGGTCCGATCCTCGTGTCCAACCTGCCTCTTCGCTTCCCCCTCACCCTACGTTCCTTTGGGACTTTCCTCTGCGACCTGGAACGGCTTTGGTTGGTTTTGTGTGCCCCTCACACGTTCATTCCGACCCCCACGTTCCTCAATACCAATCTCGTTCCTCCGGAACGCCGGTTCCTCTCACTACTGGCCCCCTCAGGGAGAGTTTCTTCGCTCTCTTAGATGAACCAGTCCAGGCCTCTGAAACGTCCAGCATTACATCCCTCACATCATCCTTCGTTCCCCCGACTAGGGCTTGGTCTGGTAACAGGGAGGGGGGGGGGAGGATGCCTGCTCCCCTAGGGACACCAGCTGCTTGTCACTGCTACAAACCTCGACCTATCCTTGAATTGGGTAAAGGATCCGCCTCCGCCTCGTCCGGACTATGAAAACTACTACTTCCGTCCCATCGGAGAAGGAATGGTCAACCCAATAAACTTTGACACCTATATCCTCCTCGACGAACTGCAGTTCCCATTTTCGTCCTACATGACATTGACCGCATCCTCCACCTTGGTCTTCGTGCAGCGTCCCAAATGGACGTCCTTAACACTACAGCCAACACACTATGTGAAAGACTTGAAACTTGAATTGCCAATGATCTGTACACTAAAATCAACCTTTTAGCTACGTCTCGCCAGCTTGTAACACGACGGACTGCTTCACCACTTCCGTGCCTTCTGGATTTTCCATCCCGTCCCTCACAGTGATCTGTTTCCTCTCGTTCCGCCTTGACAGCAGAACAGCTCTCTCAGACGGGTCCATTCCGTCCTGCATCTAGCCAGGCTAGATTTCCAGCGCAGTTCATTCTCCAATCATCTGGCTCCCTTAGCTAACTTTCAAGACCCAGGTCCTTCCCAGCATCCTCGTTCCGCTTCGCCAGCAGCCCTGCTTTCCGCACCAATCCTGAAACCTGCGACACAGCGTTCCTTCTGTGGGAACGGTCACAAGACTTTTTTGACATCCACTACCCTCTGCACACGACGTTGTGCAATGCAACCTGTCTCATCCTTCTTCAAACCGACGACGACGTGCTGTTCCCGACCGTTCCGGTCCTCCATTCTGCAGTTAAACTCACCACCTTCGGTTAATTTACTATAAGTAACAAGGTAAACCAAGAACGGAACTAGCACATTTCTTTCTCTGCCAAACGCTGATCTGCTCCTCCTCGTCCACTTCTTAAAAATATGCCCTCATCCGGTGCTACACTCGGATTCAGTCTTCCGTCCACCTCACCGTTCCCTAGGCTCCTCTTATGGCGCTCCGTCGGTTCCTACCCTGTCGTCCTCTTTGGACGATGTGTTCATCTTCTAGGCAAAAGGAGCTGACACTTCTCCTTCTCGGGCTGCCGCCTTCCTTGCGTCAGCAGTTCCTGCGACCCTCCAGCAGGTCGGCCTTAGGGGAAATGGTTCCAAGCTGTCATGCTTCCTGCTCCTACAATATTTTCGTCTTCTGGCGCTATCACACTTCATCAGCCTTGGTCCTCATTTTTTGTGTTCAAATCAACTCGCACATTCCTACACCTTGCCGTTCCTGACCATGTGTTGATGACACCTTTCCATTTATAATAAACAAAAACGGAACGTTAAATGTTTAGAGTAAGGGTCTAAAAGTCAAAACCTAGAAGGAACACGGACAAGCTTTGACAGTAAGGGTCTAGGTATAAAATTTTGTAAGAGGCTGGTAAGCATTAGACCCTTACTACCCGGTGGTTAGCTTAGGTCTACTCTATTCGGACAGAATGTGTATGAACGGTTGTATCAGGTTTCTTTGTTCTTAGAATATTGTTATAGAACTTTAGGAACACAATTTTCTTGTGAAGTTTGGCATTTTGTCTTTTGATGCTTTAGAATTTTTTATTATATTTCGTAGATTTACGGTGGAGGATAACCAGTAATGCTCTCTGCTGAGAATACCCTACCATGTTACTAAATGGACAAATAGTTTTCAACATAAAACAAAGCAGCAAACGTATACCAACCACTGGATCATCACATGGGTCTTTGTAGGAAGATTTCCAGTTTTTCGTCAAAATGTATTTATTTCTGACCACCGGGTAGTAAGGGTCTAATGCTTACCAGCCTCTTACAAAATTTTAAACCTAGACCCTTACTGTCAAAGCTTGTCCGTGTTCCTTCTAGGTTTTGACTTTTAGACCCTTACTCTAAACATTTAACGTTCCGTTTTTGTTTATTAATTCGTGTTACTTTTAGAATTGCAGCTAAACTGTAAAACAGTGCAGTTATCGGTCCAAATTGAAAGTTTAACACAGAAACCCTAGGCCGACTCTTACTAACACTGTTAATAATTGAAACAAATCCTTTAATCTTCAGTCTTGCAGCTGGCGTTTGAAAATTGGCATTGTTGCATAATAACAATGTTTAAAACAATGTAAAACAATCAATCTGGTCGTTTAGAGCTCCATAACCCCTGAACCACTTGACCAATTAGAAAATGCCTAATGGAAAGGGCACATCTACAGAGCAATACCTGTAAAATGAGCTAAGAACCAGATTCATAGGACAAATGGTTTGACCTGTAGAGAGGACAGACGAAAGTATCCCCAGAACAACATCATCATCATCAAGAAGAAGCAGAACAAGAAGTTGTCTATTTGGCCCCTCTCTGTATCTCGGGTTTGGCTGGACCGAATTTCACAATTTTTGGACTGTAGAGAGGCCTTGACTAGTCGAGGCTGGATTCCAAATTTGGTTTTAAAATGTTGACTTTTGACGGCATTATAAGCTCTCAAAGTTAAGAGTTTAACACAGAGACCCTAGGCTGACCCTTACTAACACTGGCTATCGCCAGTGTTAATACTACCACTTGATCATCACATGGGTCAATTCCAATTTTCCAATTTTTCGTGAAAATGTCTTTATTGTTGACCACCGGGTAGTAAGGGTCTAATGCTTTCCAGCCTCTTACTGACAAAATGTTACAGCTAGACCCTGACTGTCAAAGCTTGTCAGTGTTCCTTCTAGGTTTTGACTTTTAGATCCTTACTCTAAACATTTAACGTTCCGTTTTTGTTTATTAATTCGTGTTACTTTTAGAATTGCAGCTAAACTGTAAAACAGTGCAGTTGACGGTCAAAGCTGATAGTTTAACACAAGAGACCCTAGGCTGACCCTTACTAATCTGGCTATCGCCAATGGTAACAATAGAAACAAATCCTTTAATCTTCAGTCTGTCTCGCAGCTGGCGTTTGCTAATTGGTATTGTTGCATAATAACAATGTTTAAAACAATGTAAAACAATCAATCTGGTGGTTTAGAGCTCCGTAACCCCTGAACCACTTGACCAATTAGAAAAGGCCTTATGAAAAGGGCACATCTACAGAGCAATACCTGTAAAATGAGCTAAGAACCAGCTTTATTGGACAAATGGTTTGACCTGGTAGAGAGGACAGACGAAAGTATCCCCAGAACAACAACAACAACAAGAAGTTGAACAAGAAGTTGTCTATTTGGCCCCTGTCTGCATCTCGGGTTTGGCTGGACCGAATTTCACAATTTTTGGACTGCAGACAGGCCTTTACTAGTCAAGGCTAGACTCCAAATTTGGTTTAAATATGTTTACTTTTGACGGAGTTATACGCTCTCAAAGTTGAGAGTTTAACACACAGGTCCTAGGTCGACCCTTACTAACACTGGCTATCGCCAGTGTTAATAGCCTTCTCGAAGGTACTCCCAACGACCGCGTAATCTCACCCCAATTCCGGGTCATCTCTTCTATTACAAGACTGCGCTAGGTCACCTTTCCCGTAGCAGTCATCTACGATCCGGCCGGTCCTGCTTCTGGCATATCACCAAGCCAAACAGCTACTTGTATTTCCAACAGCAAGAATGCCTCGGAACCTGCTTGCAACCGCTTCATCCAGTTCGGTTCTGTTCCCATCCGATTCCTCACTGCAATTACAACCGACCAGATTACACAACAAACCCTTCAAGATCTACAGGAACTTCTTTCACCCCTCTTATCGGTTGCTTTCAGGTTTGTTGAGTCCAGTTGACTTCATGGTAGCCAGTCCGCAGCCAGAGCCCCGTCACCAAGGTCCACCACCCGTGACAAAGCCTGTTGAGTGCATTAAAAACAGGTAATAGAGATTTTAGAAGGCAATCAAAAACGTATCTTACCAGCAAGGCTGGTTGAAGATAGTTTTTGTTGCCCAACCGAAAATATACATTACCTGTTTTACAACAGGCGACCCGCCCTTCCTCCCCTCTCGAGTTGCCTTGGTAACGATTGAGAGTATTATAAAGAGATGGGGAATGAAGCTGCACTAGTGTTTATATAGGGAGGACTGCGTCCGTGCATGCACAGTGGATTAACTATTAGACTGGCAGGGAAGCCAACTTTCTTTCTCTGGAAGAAGCACTAAGAACCCGAGAGTTCATTAAAAACAGGTAATGTATATTTTCGGTTGGGCAACAAAAACTATCTTCAACCAGCCTTTCTGGTAATATAAGTTTTTTTTATAATGTTGAAATTCTTATCCCTAGAAGGTTCGCACAATCTGCCCAGTGATGTTTTTAGAAACTGTTATTGGCAAGACTCGAAGGCATTATATTGGTTTAGGAACCAGGGCTCTGACCACTGTACTGTTGCTGCTTACTTTGTTTGGGGCCCCAAAGGACTTTTTGCAAAGCTTCGCTTTTGCTTTGCTCCTAAGGTTAGCTAAATGAAAAAGCCTTAATTGTTTGTTCAACACCATTAGACGAAATTACATTAAATTAGTAGAGCTTACACTTTTATTATACTCCAGTCAAGTTTTCATTTTTTTTTTCCTAGATTGGAGAGAGAAGAAAAACTGCATCAGGTGAATGTAATGCAAGAGAAGCTCAACGACTCGTACCGAGAGTGGCAGCAAGACCTAATATGTTATCGTAGATTGGTCAGTGATCGTGCAGCAAGTGTTACACAGCACCACTTGAAAACTCGCAAAGAAGAGCTAAGAAAGGAGAGAGTGGCAAAAATGATGTTGCATGATCGCCGGATGGAAGAGTAAGTTGCCACATCCATGTTTTCTTTGAGTTACTTAGTAGTTAAACGCGTCATGCTGTGAAATTGGGCCATGCGGACCCAAGATATTTCGGCTTTAACAATATTCCAGTATCGCTTTTCTTAATCTGATACCATCATTGACACGCAACGAAAATACCGGTAACCAGTGTTTACAGTGGCAAATAGAAGACGTCAGAGCGAAAATATGCAATTTACCACACACGGAGAACCAACAGCAAATGTTCCTTCCAAAATTTCTCTTATCACCGAAAATTTAAAAGGTTGGTTTTCCGTGTGTGGTAACTGGTAAAGTGTATATTATCCCTCTGATTAACACGCTGGTACGTATGGAAAACCGATTCGGTTCCAGAGCCAATTCTTATCACGGTAACCACAAAAACTTAACGATGTGCACGTAGCTTCATCAGATGAACTACGAACATAATTTGTTTCAAAATTAAACATTATTTCTAATGCTGGGCTAATCAGCTTTTTTCTACCCGAGCCGATCATTAAACGAAACTAACCGATAACAAATTCTGATTCCGATTACCGATACCAAATCCTAATAACCGATCGTAACTAGTTCCCAATAAACTGAAAACTGTAATACTGAAGTATATCTTTATACAAAAAAATGAAAACATGGCATAAATTAAGCAAAGGCCTAAATCCATATTATTTAAAATAACATTGGTTTAATATAATGTTGCATACGGTAGAATCATTTTAAACTCCCCAGTAAAGTTTAACATTTTGCCGTGTAATTTCTAAACAATAAGACAGCTGCTTGGGGTTTGAACCATTGGAAAGCTGGTAGAAAAACCTTCGAAATGGTGTATTCGTATGTCAAAATCGGTCGACGAGAAGTGAAAATATCTTCAATTTGGTTTATTACCGTTTTGTCGAGGTTTTACCTACCAATCGAGATCGGCCCAGCCTTAATTATTTCATTTAAGGATACGACGCTTTGCCTTAAGTTAAACGTAACATTTTTGCTTTAATCAAAAATTACTTCCTTTTAGTTATTGGTTTAAATAGTTTATTTAATGGTATGAACAAACCCTAAATATGAAGTTTGCGTAGCTCCCCATCAGATGGCATACCTGCTCACATCCCAGCAGGCATTGTCACCAATCCGCTACTTTTCGTTTGGGCACTTACCAAGGTGGCCCCGTTTCCTTTTGCTCATTGGCAAATTATCCATTCCGAATCCTTTCAGGAACGTAATTTCACTTTGGAAGTGTGTTTACTCAAAAAAAAATTCCCTGTGATGAGCACACCACATGCAGACGATTTTAGACGAGCGATTTCCGTGTAACCATGGAAAGTTTTGTCTACCGCACACAAATGCTGTCCAAGCCAAGATGGCTGTCGCCACACAAGTGGGACCTTGGCTGCGTGTCCCTGTTCGTCCTCCTGCCCAGAGGCAGTTCTTCCAGTGTGAGCCCTACGTTAGGTGTGAATTTGCTGGTGGTTCAACACAAAACCGATCCCGATTCAGGACTTGTTTTCTAGGAGAAAGTGTCGCCAGCACAAAGTTGACGCAGTTCAAGTCTGCCACCTTGTGCGGTTCTTCCGGAAGTGACAACGAAGTACAGCTGCGCCGGAAGGAAGCCTACTGAAGGAAGTTTGTCTCTAACACCGGCCGTGACAAATCGTGAAGCATTCAAGTCAAGTCAAGGCAGGCAAGCAGGAGAAACCTAACTATGAAACTGTGGTTGCTAAGAGAATTGTGTATTCGCATAAAAAAAATAAAACTATTTTAATTAATGGCGTGGGCCGAGAAAAGGAAGACACTCGTCTGTGCAGAATCCATTGGCATTTCTAGCTCTGGTGTGGCCCAGGAGAGAGATACACTCCATCAAGAAAGGACACTAAAAAATAAAAATACGAATTTGGGTGGAACTCGGGTATTGGCCCAGGCGACGAGCGATTCTACCACCTTAAAAGTACAATTTGTGTCTAAAGGGCTAGGCTT
Organism: Lithobius niger; assembly: GCA_023313725.1. Classification (NCBI taxonomy): domain Eukaryota; kingdom Metazoa; phylum Arthropoda; class Chilopoda; order Lithobiomorpha; family Lithobiidae; genus Lithobius; species Lithobius niger. Next base: position 10,642 of record JAHWFP010036967.1, read on the forward strand.
TGGAAAAAATATCGGGTTTCATTAATTACATTCCTGTAAACTAATGTTACTCCAATACTTGCAAGCTAATCTTTGAATTGTGTGTTCATATATTGTACAAAACTAGATTTTGGTATTAACGCAAAGTTCCGGAGGTGACAACAAGTACAGCTGCGCCGGAATGAAAGCAATCTTCCACCTTCTTCCCACCACCTTTTGTATAGCACCATCCTTAGATTTTATTTAGTCAAATATGTTTGATGCTTTATGCAAGTTTTGCCAATCATTGCCCCTTAGTTGATATAACTTGATTGTTAAACTTATACTGGAGTCTAAAACGAAATCTTACTAGTGTAATTTTAGGGCAATGGCAACACTAATTTAGCAATGGTTAACATAGTACATAGTACCGTACATAAAACCACATAAAACGAAGTCATTACAAATTTTAAACTAAAGTTAATGTTTTACTTGATTTTAATTTTTGTGTTAAATTTTATTGAAAAAATCTCACAAAATCGAAAATAGCTCATTTCGTTACTCCATGGGGATCTCGTTACTCGATGGGAATCAGGTTAATCGATGGGAATCTCGTTATTCCACGATGATCGATTTTGATTTGGACGGATTCAATTCGATTTCAACAACGTAGTAAAATCAAAATCGAATCGAAAGTTTCGAATTTCGTACAGTCCCCCCCCCCCACTCTAGGCTCCAAAAAAGGTGGTGGTTTCGACTCAAATCGAAAGGTCAATTCTACAGAAGGCTTTCAGGACTTGTGATAAATCGCCGAGTCGTCGCACCGTTTCAGTCATTTTTGTTGAAGCCGTCTGCAGCCTCTGAATAAATATTCTCAACTGGAAATAGCAGATAGTCGAACGAAAATACCCAAAAATAGAGAAATAAGCTCAAAAAAAGTTTACAAAACATTCAGACAAAGCGTGGTATTGGTCTGTCTTGTTCGACTAATAGTGCCACTTAGGTACTGTGTCTCCTCCACACAAAATTCTTGCCTACGCCTCTTGCCTGAAATCGTGCACCAACCGACCATTCTGGAAAGACGATACTTGATTAATGCTGTTTTGTCTTTAAAAACAGCTCTACAATATGGCACAAACAAACAAGATGCAGTAACACTGCATTAGTAATTCGACGTGTCGTATGGTAGAATAAAAAAAATCTGTAATTAACGTATAAAGTTGGAACGGTAGACATACCAACAGGACACTACTGAAAAATCTAAATGCATGGTGTACAGAAGAATATCTACTATATTTATATTGCACATTATATAAAAAAAAAAATTGTCTCGTAACTTTTGCTACTACGATACGGCAAATGAGCCAGAATCTTGTGTGCGACAATGCAATCACTGACCAGATAAGTTTTCATCGGACGCCGATATTCGTTTTCTTACAAAAAAACACTGAAAGCTTCGTTGTTTTACAGTTTCCCGTACCCGTTGTTCTTGTTCATCAGACTTTTACATTTTTTAAATCTTCGAACACCATATTTCATAAATTCAGCAGGTAATTTGGTGGGGGGGGGGGGGGGATAGTAGAAGAAATCTTATTGCGCTGAGGGTACGTCAGGTTGACTACTGTAAATTTATTTACACTTTTTAGGTGTATTAACAAAAATTAAAATATTCACACGAAAATTGTAACAAAGTGCACATTGAATGTAACACTGCAATTTCATGTGGCCAATTTTCGTTAGGCTACTCAATACAAAGTACTTGTTTTACTAGCGTTTTATAATTATCTTTATTATTATTTGTAATTTTAAATCTGTGGTTAAAACTAATGTCGAACCAATAAAACTTACGTGAGTCTTCCTGTTACGGATTTTTTTTTAAATCTGAACGTCAGAAGCCTTTAGGAATATCCCGCCCTTCCCTCCCTCTGGCCACTGTGAAAACGGGATATCATTCGCTTTGCTCACTCGTTCAATAGGAAACAACACCACAAATACGCGTAATAAAATACTGTAATATATCGCACCCGAAAAGCAGCGAGGATGGCGCAGTAATTAACAACAAAAGTCTTATACGAGCATCGCATTCATTGTACCGTCCAGATTTAATCATAGAAATTCGGTGTACCATCCAGATCACCGCAAAGGTAAGTGATGACTCACTTTGTGTTGTTCTGCGCCATACGAGAGGAACCATCTCAACGTACACGATAGCCTCTAACCGACCGCAACGTTGAAGAGCTGTGTTGCCGAAATGTACAGTTATACACTGCAATTTTTCGTATGATCGGCGTTGCATGCACACCTTTATGCTAAGGAAGCGCTGATGTCAGCCACAGATCGTGTACTATTTGACGACGGTTTTTCGCTCAGACCCCTTTTTCGAGGTTAGCGAACTTGCCCTAACTAAATTAACTACAGCATAATACTTTGTGTACTAGCGCACTGCAAGTCACCCACCCGCATACTTGAATTTCGTCGGATCAGAATTGAACAAATGTGTCAGGTTTTTGAGGAGATAATCGCTAACGTAAATCGGCTATCCCCGTTTTTTGGCCACAACCGCATTAATTCGACGTGTGACACGTCGAATTAAAAACACCACAAAAATATACCACATTCACTAGTGACGTATCGTTAAAAAAGCCAACCATCAGGCCATGGATAGAAAAATTTTGGTTCTCGGACATTTTTTACACACTCAATAAGTCACCTGGTAACAGGGCTTCTATTTATATTTTTTATTTCAGTTTTAAACTAAGAAACCTAGTATCTCAAGTTGGTTCTTTTTAATGCCGACGACTATACATTACGTGTTTTGCTCTTAGCAGTTTCTCCTATTGAGGCTCAAATTCCTAGCGAAACTTGTTGGCTTCCCAGCCGGGCTCGTAGCTCCCCTTCTGCGCAGGCCTCTAAGTAAGCTTTCGAGATGATCTTGCTTCATCTTTCTTCCTTGGGCACCACCGAGTGTGGTTGTTCTTCAGATCTCCCACCTTTCTCTCTTCTGGCCATACTTCTGTACAGACAGTGTTGGTCTGTACAGAAGCCCACTTGCGAACATGGTCTCTCTGTGGTTTTAGCACCTGCGAATTATTATTCTTACGGTGGATCGACCCCTTCAAACCTCCGTCGTTTGTCTTCTTTGGAGCTCGAACTCGTGACTTCGTTGGCTCGGTCAGCCGACCAAGCCTCACTTCTCCTCACGGTCCACCTCTGGGGACCGGTGCCTGCTGCTGCGGTTCTCGCTTTGACTCGAGCCCCTCAGCCGCCTCATGTTTCCCAGTCGGCGGCTCCTTGGCGCTCTGGAACACTGTCTCTCTCCAAGCCAATTCGAGCCCCTTCTGTCCGACAGACGTACCCGGCCCACATGCTTCCTAGTCTACTTAGACACCTTCTCGGTGCACCAGTCTTCCCGCAGCCACGCAATTGTTCCAGGCCTCTTTTTAGTCGCACACGTCTGGGCCCTGCGGTCTCCTCATCGAGCTGATCACCTGTTCCTGTCTCGTGCTCTGGTCCACTGCCTCATCCAGCAGCCACTACCTTGCCATTGCCGTTTTCATCGATCAATGAACAACCGATCCACGATCGCTCCTGCTTGCGATCCTTACTCCGCACCTGTTGCTTGCTTCTTCCAAGTTCTTCACTGCCTCCTTCGTTGCCCACAGTCCTGACCATTCCATCAGACGACAAATGGTCCCCTGCTACTTTCCCCCTGTATTTTCTATGTTTAAATGCTACGAAAAGTGTATTGGTTCCAGGGTGCCCATCTAGAGCTCGGATTGGTTGCTTAGGATTCTCCTTCTGCTGATTCACCTGGCCCTGGCCCATACTCGGCGGCCCCTCGAATGTGTTCCCCAGATTTCCTTTCTTTCTCTCCGCGACCATCCTCCAAGCCTCGTTCGGATAGACCCAGCCCTGTCGATTCAAAGCCTCCGCTTTCAACTACCCAGTCTTCTCAGGGCTTTGACTCCCAAGAGTCACGCTGTACTTTATCCTCCCTCCACTACCATCTTCGAGAGTGCTACCTGGTTCTCTGTCTACCCATCCAGCTGTCGCCCGCATCATAAATTCCTGGTCCGCAGTGTCATCCTCCGCAGACTTTCGCAATTTGAGTGTCTACAGTGTGTGGCAGTGTGATGATGCCACCTCTTTTATTCCAGTTTTTCCGAGAATAGCCCAGTGTTCAGAATGTGTCCACTCGTCATCTGCCCTGCACCGCTTGCTGTCAACTTGCAAAGGGTGTTGCCCTATGGTTCCGAGCCCTTCCACAATTATTTTCATTTAATGGACCGTTCCATTCCTGGTGAGGAACCGTTATCGCACTGCTGTGACCTTCCTTTGTGTTCTCTGCTGTCATGGCATTTACGCTCCATTGATAAACAACTTTGTCTTCCTGTGGTCCCTCCTTCTTTGTATTCCCGAGCCTCTCTCGGACATCGGACATTTTGTCTCTCTAACCCGCTCCGTATCTTCTGCCTTCCTCGCTATTCTGCGCTTGCACTGCGGTTCCTCACTATTCTGTTCGTTCATTACTACTCACTTTCTCTACGTTTTGTGTACTTAACATTTTTCACCGGACCAGCCTGTGTTCTACTAGTGGAGTAGATAAGCCTAAACTTCTGCATTTTAGTGAGGAAAGCACCAAATTTGGCACAGATGCTAATTTAGGTATACTGATGAAATCAGGATATAAGGCCAACTGAATTTTCCAAACCGGAAGTGGAAACCTGAAGTGCCTATTTTCAGCCATGAGCCAAAGCCAAAAATAGCTTGACCAGTCTCCATCTATGGGAAAAAGTGTTTAAAATGTGGTGCATCATACCTGAATACTATTCTTCATATTTCAAGGTATGAAAGCTTAAGGGCTAAAACGGAGGTCAAACTGTCAAATTTTGGACAAAAAAATCACATATTGATCATTTTCTTTGGCTACCCATGGCTACCTTCCTCCATGTTCGTAACTTTGGTACAACCTTAGCACGACGAATTATTGAATTTTAAAATTAATTTTTGTAAAATTACTAATAAAGTTCAAAATCCAGTATCTCAATGCGCTGAGGTTGCACAATCATGTTCAGCAAGGCAATAAGGACTATGAACCTTATGTTCAAAAACCCACTTTGCAGAATCATGGTACTTGAACCCACTTTTGCACAGTAATTTTTTCTAGCGTGGCTTGCTTGGCTTGTTTTACCATTGTTTTCAGCAGAGGGCAGATTGACTAGCACATGCTGAGACCTCTGGTGAGAGAAAGTGGAATCTAATTTTACAACAACTTATTGCAAATGGCTGACTGATTCTGTATTGAGGATGGCGGAGTCATTATCTAAGCAAGCAGTGGATAGTCCAGTACATTGTTCCACTCTCTCTCACTAGAGGTCGGCATGTGCTAGCCAATCTGCCCTCTGCTGTGAAAACTTGTTACTAGGACTGCCACAAATGGTAAAACAGGCCAATCAAGCCATGCTAGAAAAATGTACTGTGCAAGAGTGGGTCCAAGTACCATGATTCTGCTAAGTGGGTTTTTGAACGTAAGGTTCATAGTCCTTATTGCCTTGCAGAACATGATTGTGCAACCTCAGCACATTGAGATACTGGCTTTTGAACTTTATTAATAATTTTACAAAAAGTAATTTTAAAATTCAATTATACGTCGCGCTAAGGTTGTACCAAAGTTTCGAACATGGGGGAAGGTAGCCATGGTTAGTAGTTAAGTACTCATATCTTAGACAGGATGGTACGATATCAGCGCAAGCTGTAAATAACTCATACTTTCAGTCCATTATTGAATATTTTGTGTATTTACGGTAAGCCCTTACCATTGCGCTGAAAGTGTACCAAGAAGTTTTGATCTGATAAACCATGTTTTTTACTAGAAGAACACCTCTAAATCCGATTTAGTATGGTACAACATCAGCGCGGCCAGTAAAAGCCATGGGAATATGGAATATTTCACTGAGTTACATTTTTAAAAAGGAGGGAGGGCAACTTTAAAAATTTTTTCTGGGAGAATGGGGGGCTTTTAAGCAAAAATGTTGTACATGGCGTCTTACCTTGACCAGTAGATGCTATAAAAAATGTCAACTATCAGGACCTGTCTGATTCTTACAGACAATGACTCGTTTAAGTGACCTTTTCGGTTGCAAACCAGGTTGATCTGTCTTTTACTTTCCAGGAACTATACAGATAAGGTTTATCTCTTCCTCATCTCCGACAGCCCCAAGCAGCTTCATCCACATTGCTACTTCCTTACACTCTCACAGCAACACAGATCGCAGCAGGATTCTCTACTAATATTAAGCAACAATCAGGTTTCTAGTCTCAAAACATTAATTGGCTGATAAGGTCTCATAGCACAGCAATATTCAGAACATTAGTAGGCTGAAGATTTGCAAACTTCAGGTGGAAATACATGGAATGACTTCTCAGTTTCAAATAACTATGTAAAGATCATATGAATCCTTCAGTCTTACTGCATAGCTAGACAATATACTACTCAGTCTTCCAACATTTATACAGATAGAAAGCCCCCACTTTGTGTCAGACAGCTTTGCATGGTTTGATATCTATTTGAGTCTACACAGATGAGCTGGTACTACAAGCAGCTTCACTGGAAGCCTGTGATCTTTCATCCTTCTGCAAGCCACAGAAAATGGACTTGTCTTTGTAACAACCTTTAGGAAACAATGGAGAATGGTCACATTCACAGATTAACTAGTTCTTTCTCAGTTTGTGGAATGCTGCATAGAAAAGGTATTTTGTGACCACTTTAGTCCTGAAAACTTATACACCCAATGAATCTAGCTCCTCCTTAGTATTTAGGTCTTTGTGCTGATTAGTGCTTCTCCACCTACTTCAGCAGTTAAATATGTACATGTAAAGGCTTAGAGGACACAGAAGCAGTTTGATTCCTCCGATTTCAGATATTGCAAAGCGAGAATACATTTTATCAGCTGCAAATGCATGCACAAAAAAAGTCTCACTACTTCTAAACATTCAAAGACCAACACAGAACATATAAACTTTCACAATGACTGTTCAGCAGAGAGGACCTGGCGGCTTCTTAAAACACCCACGCTGAGTACCTGGTTCATTCTCGATATTTCAACACTTCAGAGAAAGAATTTGACTTCTTTTCAGTCTGTCTGTAAGCAATTCCTGGGTCTTCTTCTACCGTTAGACAGCTACAATACAGGATTTGAGGTCATCTTCAGCTGTTAAGAAGCAGCAATACAGGATTCAGCTCTTTTGCAGCCATTAGGCTGCTACAATGTAGGAACCGTATTTTCTGAGACATTTTGCAGCTTCAATACAAAGATAGCTGCTTAATAGGGGTTTTTTTCAGCCGTTACGCAGCTATGGGGCATTCATTAGCAATTATGTCCAGATCTTCTCTATCAATTAGGCAGCTACAATACAGCCAACTGGGGCAATTTCAGCTCTATAGCTAGCGTATAATACGGAATACGTATTCTCTTTAGCCATTAAGTAGCTACAATACAGGAAACCGGCTCTTCTTTAGTTTTCTTCTTGTACCATTACGCAGCTACAATATAGGGAACGGACCTTCTGCCACAGGATTATTAATTATAATTCTTTTGCAGCCATATAACTTCAATACATAACCCTGACAACATCCTTAATACGTTTAATATTTGGTTGGTGTATGACGTTTAATATTGCTTTCAGCTACGAGTTACTTCACAGGCAAGTTGAACCATTTCCTACTATTGGAGTGAAACTGATCTAAGAGCAAGCCGAGCTGATAGCATGATCATACACTCCTGCATACACTCCAAGTTTGTAGTACACTAGGCTACATGATGACATAGTGGCTGATTACATCACAATATCTCACAATTTCTAAACAAACCATTGAACGTGGCATATTTTTTATTAAACAAGGATTTAAATTCGAAGTCCTTTAATTATGTTGAGACATGGTTTTTCTAAAAGCAACAGTTTAGCAGAAAATGGCAAAAATGTGATTTTTCGTCCAAAATTTGACCTTTGACCTTCGTTTGACCCCTTAAGCTACCTTTTAGTCAGGGCTGCCATACCCAAAAAAATTCATGAGTAGTATTAAGGTATGATGCGCCACATTTTAAATACTTTTTACCTTTGCAAAAGCAACGGTTTAGCAGAAAATGACAAAAATGTGATTTGACCTCCATTTCAGCCCATAAGCTACCTATCAGTTAGCTGTCATACCTAGAAATGTGAAGAATAGTATTTAGGTATGACGCGCAGATGGAGATTGGTCAAGCCCTTTTTTGGTTTGGCTCGCGGCTAAAAATAGGCACTTCCGGTTTGAGAAATTCAGTTGGCCCTATATCCAGAATTCAATAGTATGCCTAAATTAGCATCTCTGCCAAATATGGTGCTTTCCTCACCAAAATGCAGAATTCACCCTATTTTAGTGGCTTAGCTGCTCCACTATACACACACTTGGGCCAACCAAACTGCTGCGCCTTTCGGTTCCTTTCAGTGAAACGGTGCTTTCAACCTTGAAGGTAATGTAACATGGCTTTTCTTGCACATTTTTCATTACTTACGCCCTGAACACGATCTTTAGAGAGACTATAGGCAAGAGTTTTGTGTTACTGCTACACAGAGGGAGCTTGCTTTATTGAACCTGGAAGAAAGGAACACCGGCTTCACCTATTTTTTAATATTGTTAACGGCCACACTATTGTGGACTGAGATCGCTTTTGTGCTGTGCCCAATTTTTTTTGGAAGGCATGACCATATTATGAAGGTGGGGGTTCCACACACTCGGGAGAGACTGCGTACTGAAATGGGTTGAAAGAGGACGTGGCTTGTGCTAAATACCTGGAAGGTTTTCAGAAAAAAACTTGAGGTGGGAAGGAAAGTGGGAAGGAAAGTGAGAAGTTTTTCTAATGATTTGGCCTACCGTTTTTGTTTTTGTGTCCTGCATCCTGTGCAGATCGTCATAATGCCTATGGGTGCGACAATTATATTTTGTAAGTTTGTAAATACACCATCCAACCATCTATTATATTTTTATGCTACCTTCTCTGTGGGGGGAGTGTGTCTTTGGTCCTTACCTCGACTTCAGCGAAATTCCCTCTTCTGGCACCTCCTGCTCCGTACCACTTCTTCCAACGCCTGGATGAACTTTTTCTTCCTGCATCATTATGAACCTGTTCCCAGTTTTCAGCCTCCCACCGCTCCCCTCTTCGGTCCCTACTTTCTGGAGCTTGTACACTGGTCTGTCGTGTTCTATCTGCTTCTTCAGACGTTTGTCGTTCTTCTACCTCCTTCCTGGAGTGAGACTTTGGATGGTGCTCTGTTTGCAGGATCGTTAGATTCTGGGGCCGCTGGCTCGTAGCACGGGTGATCGTTAACCTTGGCCCCGCCACCATGTTTGACAAGGTCTGCTTAGAGAAAGACAGGTAATGTATATTTCGTCGGCATTAAAAACGTTAAAATACCAGGGTTCAGCCAACAAGTTTCGCTAGGGATTTGACCCTAAATAGGAGGAACTGCTAAGAGAAAGACAGGTAATGTCTATTTTCGTTTAGGCAATAAAAACAAAAATCAACCAGGCCGAACCCTGGTATTTTTAGTGTTTCTGTTTAAAATTATGGTAGTAATTTCTGAACTATTTCAAACTACAACTAAACCTAATGCTTGCTGGGTAACGAATGTGCAAAGAAAGCTCATTTCTCTCAAAAACCTTTCTTAAGTGACCTTTTGCGGGTCACTTTTTTTATTTAGCTAAAAAAAAAAGTGACCTGGCAGGGCCTAAGAACCGACAATTTTTTTTCGTGATCTTATACTTTGAATGTTCGTTTGGAAAAGGTGAAGCATAGAAAAACGACACTCAAAATTCAAAAGTCAACACGAACAAACGACCGCGAATTTTCAATAGGCAGACGACTAAAATATATGAAATTTCTTCTTCGTCCTGTCATCATCAGGCTGCTTAAAAACACAGAAAGCATGATAAAGATAGGAGGATGAAGAAATTTTATATTTTTTAGTCATCTGCCTATCGAAAATTTGCGGTCGTTTGCTCTTGTTGACTTTTGAATTTTGAGTATCGTTTTTTGTGCTTCATTAGTGACATAATTTTTAAAATATAGAAAGCATTATTAATGGCTGTATGGGCTGAGCCAACGTAAGCATTACTGGTCCGTTGTTGGTCGGCTGCTGGTCTCTTGTGACCGTAGTGGTTAAAGGGCAATTACATCCATTTTGACATGCATGTTTGACTTACGGCAAATCCGATTCCGATACCGTACGTCCGATAAAACAATTTAATTACTGCATCACCAAAACACAATACGGAGATTGCCATTGTTTTGCTGGAACGCTCAGAAATTAATGCCGACAGACTGAGCTCTTTGATTTTGACTTGCAGCCAATTGCGATTGCTTTGTTGGCTGTGAGGAGCTCAAGCGTTTGACGGCCTTAGCTCAAATCGACAGTAGTGGCCAGCTAAGGCTGTCAGACGCTTGAGCTCCTCACAGTCAACAAAGCTATCTCAATCGGCTGCGAGTCGAAATCGAAGAGCTCCGTCTTTTGGCATTAATTTCTGCGCATTCCAGCAAAACAATGGCGATCTCCATGTCGTGTTTGGTGATGCATTAATTAAATTGTTTTATCGGACGAACGTAACATACTCTTACCGCAATCCTTGCATTTAGTTGTTGTGTAAGTGATCCAAAAGTCGAACATGCATGTCAAAATGGATGTAATTGCCCTTTAAGAGTACTTTCCATGCTGCAGTTTGTTGCTTGTCACTTTTCTGGCAAGTTGTTACTTGATTAATGCTGTTTTGTCTTTAAGAACATCTCCACAATACGGCACTTGCAAGAGCCCAGCCCCCCCCCCCCCTCCAATAAATTTACCACATTCACTAGTGACATAATTTCTTCAATAAAATATAGAAATCGTTATTAATAGCTGTATAGGGTGAGTCAACGTAAGTGTTAACTGGTTAATTTGCCGATATTGATACCGATACCCAAAATTGTTTCCCAAATATTTCATCAACGGTGTAGTTTTCTGCAAAAGTCCAATAATTATTAAAATAAAAATTTTAAATAGTAACCCACAGTTAAAAACTAGCTAGGAAGATAGTGATTTCCTGAGCAATCCGCTGTGAACCGCATGTCATAACCTCGAACGGTTCCAGTCCAGAGTTATCAATATTTCTGTGAATGTTGTCGATACCAGGAACAAAGTGGGAACAGAGCGGGCTCACAGAGTGGGCTCGTTTTATTGGCTCCTGCATATATCGGCAACCGATCCGATCCAGTATCGGTGCAGCCTTAGTGTTTAAGACTACTTTCCATACTGCTGTTTTGTTGCTTGTCGTTTGTTCGGTATTGGCAACCTGAATCTGCTGTAACCTAGACAATATCGTAATCAGATTGGCTATTTAATGAAATCTTAACAAGATAGTTCAGTTTTAACATAATTTTTTGTTTCAAATTTATGCTTTCATTAAATTCAATTTTTTTTCCTGATTCTGTTTAAATTAATTGTTTTCAGACTCATGACAGAAGAAAAGAAGAAAGCAGCATCTCTTAAAAAATTTATAAACGTTAAGCAGAAAAAAAGTGCAGAATTTGTTTGCAAAAAGGAACAAGAAATCTTGCAGGTTAGTAGTTTCTTACTTCTGTCAGCATTAACTTTATGCAAAGTAAGTTTTGCGGGGGTCGTGCAAACGGTGAAGAGCCTTGGAATTTTGTGAAAACCAGGACCCCACCCGCATCAAGACAGGATTTGGATGGCCCCAAATTTTCCAACAGCCGAAGCTCTGTGATGGTGCGATCCAATGAACACTGCTTCCGGAGTCTCTATCAGAGAGGAAGAACCCTGTGATATCCTTATCATGGATGCCCCCACCAACACCAACTGCTTCTTTCTGGAGTGTGGACTCGAGAAAAACTCAAGCTCAACATCATGGAGCTGCGCGCAATCTACCTTGCTATTCCAACCCACCTGCAAGGAAGTGCACAGTGACAACACTGCTGTTGTATTTTGGAATGATAAATGTACCACATTTTATTAATAATGCCTTGAAAGAAGGCTCAGTCTCAAAACAAGTGCGTAGTTTAGCTCATTAAAATAGTGCTATATCTTGCTAGGGTAAAGTGTATAGCTCGCTCAACAATACCTCAACGCTTATTTATGAGACATGTCTCCTAAATAAGGAAGTGGATCCTAGGGCCAAAGTGACACTGAAGTAAGAAAAAACCGTCCTCTAAGCTAGTTCTTAGCAAAGAAAGGGAAGAATGGAAAATATTTACATTCGGGACTCCCCGGTTCGACTAAGTAGGCATCCTTCAGCAACAGGCAAAATTGCGGATGACCGTGGCTCTTGCCATAATCACGCAAGACTACCAACCTACGTTCCTCCACCGCCCGAAACCTGCAGATTTTCTTTCATGGAACTTCGCCCCCAGCCCGACTCAAGATCATCTCTCCAAGGTAGAAGCTGTTGTCCAGAAAGGTGCAGTCGAGATCTGTCAGCACTGTCAAAGCTGGATTTTTACAGCCCCATATTTCTCTTCCTATAGTAGACAGGAGGAAATTGTCTTATCTTCAATATGAATGTATTGCACAAATCATCTGCATTCTCAGTCCAGCAATTAGAATTTATGCTGTTCATGGACGTGAAGGACGCATATCACCACGTCCCTTCTCCAACCAAATGTGTTCCACCTTTTCCGATTTGTCCTCGACTGGTAAATTTTATAATTTTAAGACCCTTCCGTTCGTACTAACCACAGCTCCAAGGATCTTCCCTTTGATCACCAGCAGATTCTTGCGACACTTCATTCCGAAGGCATCAAGACACTCGCAGATTTACTGCCTTCCCCGGAACAAACACTTGCAAGAAAATCCTCGCAGATCTGCAGACCATGACGGACCTCCTGTTCAAGCTGGGCTTTGGAATCAACCAAAAGAAGTTGTGCCTAGAGCCCATTAGATCATTCATCTTCCTGGGACTCTTATTTGACCTGGAGGATTTTACCATTCGCTTGTTTCCGGAGAGGATCCTCTCCATCAAGGGAAGGAGTCATCAATCTGCTGGGTCATTAGAACTTCTCAACGTGTTTTCCTCTGCAAGGTCTGTTTTCCTCCTGGATGTTGTGGCAGACCTTGTTTCCGACGGCAGATGGAGAGTTCACCCTAAACTGGTGCAGGAAGGCTAAATGAAAACCAGGACCCCACCCGCATCAAGACAGATTTGGATGGCCCCAAATTTTCCAACAGCCGAAGCTCTGTGATGGTGCGATCCAATGAACACTGCTTCCGGAGTCTCCATCAGAGAGGAAGAACCCTGTGATATCCTTATCATGGATGCCCCCACCAACACCTCAACTGCTTCTGGAGTGTGGACTCGAGAAAAACTCAAGCTCAACATCATGGAGCTGCGCGCAATCTACCTTGCCATTCCAACCCACCTGCAAGGAAGTGCACAGTGACAACACTGCTGTTGTATTTTGGAATGATAAACGTTGATTTCCCCCTCCTCAGGGAATAAATCAGTGTTTATTTCTAAATACCTCCACCCTGCCTCCATTCTTGTTCACACATGAAAGTGTTGTTCACTGATAAAAACAGAGCATGCCCGGCACCTTGACCAAGGAGCCAACGGTGCTTGGGTTGGAAGTCGGGATTAAGTTGCTATCACAGGCAAAAAAAAAATCCCAAGAATTTATCTTGTGTTGCTTTAAATTAAGCTGCTCTCACCCACAGATGGGGCAAGGTAGCCTAATAATTAGCTTGACCATTTCATGTGCAAGAGGCAATTAATGGCACAACCTGGAGGAAGCAAGCCCGCCTTCCTTTGAAGTGTGAACTTTGTAATTTGTAGTGTGATGAAGGCATACGTCATATTCTTTTTGAATGTCCAATGTATTGCCATTGTAGGGATGCTGAATCGGAAAAGCCTGTCTCTGGAAATCTTATTGGGAAAAAATTGTATGGTAAAAAAGGTTCTTATTTCAGCTGTGACAATTTTTAAGACCCGCAACTTTCTTCTAAATTTGGACTGAATTTGTATTATACCTTTCACCTGGCATTGAAAACATGCGAGTTTGAATGATTTTGTGTATTGGATACTTGTCTAATGTACACACCCACCAGTTGCTCCCCCCTTGCTAAAAGCTTTTGCTGGTTTGCAATAAACTGAATTGAACTGAATCTGCAAGAGGCCCCTGGTTCGATCCTGGCCTTAGACCCCCGGCATTTTCAGGAAGAGAAGGGCCCTGTGATGCATCGTGCTCATGTCGATTGTGGCACGTACAAATTCCTATCAAAGATACAAAGATCGTACAAATTTCCGATTGGAATTTCGTACAAATTGTCACCCCTCTCCTTGTGGTGCCATGGCTTCGGCTGGGAGCGCGCCAAAACTACAACTACAGCTCTCACCCACAGATATCTAGGCAGACTGTTTCGCTCTTAAGACCGGTCAGTCCAGTTCGGTTTTATGCCTATCTTGGGTGTAGGTTTTTTGGAATTACTGATTTACCCAGTCAACATGAAGAGGGGAAAATCTACCTTATTTTTCTTGTATCATTCGTTTGGTTAAGGCCTGTTTCTGCTTCCTTCTCCTACAGAACGAAAAGCCAAAGGGGCGCCCGTATTTTTACATAGCAATGGAAGTAGCTCTTTCGGTTGCCTTTTGTACTCTTTTTGAACCCTCAACCGTTAAGGCCGAAGCTGTATGGAAATTGGTGTGTATTGTATTTATTTAGGTTAACTGAGTCCATTTGGATTTCCAACCTACACTTTATCGTGTGTTTCTTTAATATATCACTTGGTGGAAGGCACGACATTAAGCCTCCTTCCAGTGGTAGTCGGTTAAGTGTTTGCTTATTCGTACATTTTGTTTGTATGCGTGTTATAGTGCTGCTGCATACAACCCTTTCCTTTGGCTTTGTCAGTATGGCGACACAAGTTGAAAAAGGCTATGGAAGTAGCAACCCTCTCGAATGTCAATCTAGTAGCATTTGGCCAGTAGACCTTAGAAAGCACTCAACATTTCACAATAATTATTTCTACTTGCTATATACATTTATACATTAACAAAATTGTGTAATTTTCTTCAACTCCAGTATTAATGCAGAGAAGGCTGTTTTATTATAGCCCATATAAATGAGCATAACGCCGCAAACCGTTTGTCTCTAACTTACACGGTACCAGACATATCCCTCTTTGAGTGGCATTCTGTCTTCATTTTGGCGAGTGAGGCTAAATTTCAAATCGCCGACTGTTGATTCCGTTCGCCAAATGGCAAGTGGCGACTGACATTGGAGAGGGTTGGAAGTAGGTTTGTCTGTACACTATTTATTTATTCTGATTAATAAATATCCTAGTTGCATCATAATATTCCTTTCTGTCCCTAGTTTGAGTGAAAACTTAGCATTATCGTGTATTTTGCTACTTTATTTACACGTTAATTTTTCTTTTTTTCTTTTTAGTCACGTGCAACTGCTTGTGCATCAGCTCAGCTTAGGGCGAGACTGCAAGAATTGGTGGGAAGAGAGAATTTCGACAAGAAAGTCAACAGACTTAATCTCCATTCCAGAATTTTGTGATGTAATGTCATCGTGGGCAACCCAATCATGACAATGAGCTGGAAAAGTAAGAAGTTAAAATTTTTTTCCATCTTGCTGGTCAAGTTTTTATTCCTATTTTCTTTATGCAATATGCTGAACTGGAGAGATTTTAACAGCCAGACTGGATTTGAACCAGACAATTGAATGTAGCTTACCTACTTGTTAAACGGACAAAAATATGTAATCACTTGAGGAACTGAAACAATAAAAAATAGTATTTGAGCACCTATGAAAAGTGTGTAATTGTGGGTCAAGGTGCCTCAGCCCATCTCTGTACATTTGGGCAGAGAATATCTTGGAAATGTGCTCCTGCTG
>JAHWFP010036969.1:0-17401 GCA_023313725.1 Lithobius niger
TTTTCACGGATATGTGTTTTAACGGTAAGGCATGACGTCAAGATAACATATCAACTTATTTCAGTTTTAAACAATTTTTATTTCTAAAATTTATTTGTGAATTATAATAAATTTAAGAATTTTACATATACGACTGATGTTAATTCCTGAACGGAATAAATAAATAAATAGACATAAATCGCTGGACATAATATTAAGGAAAATTGGAAATTAGCCAACAGCGAAAATCATACACTAGAAATAACGTAGTTCAGTAAGCCACCTTTATGCACTTACGTTTCATCGGAGTAGCATGACCCGGATTCGAACCAGCTACCCAGTTCGCCTCTTTATGCTCAATGTAAGTGCATAAAGGTGGCTTACTGAACTACGTTATTTCTAGTGTATGATTTTCGCTGTTGGCTAATTTCCAATTTTCCTTAATTCCTGAACGGAAACTTCCGATTTAGATACTGTCTTCATGTCTAGGAAAGTAACAGCCGAGGAAACACGTTCCTTTTTTTCTGTTCAGTTTACGAATTTTGTGTTTTTCTACTTTAATAGTGTAAACATGATTAGAGTATAAAATGAACAAAGGGCACGATTCTTCGGTTATTAGGTCTAATTCGAAGTGTCAGTAACCTAGTTTTCGTTCCGTTGTGACAAAAGGAGGCTTAGGATAGCATGCGACATGGTTTTTTCCCCGTGTTGATACGAAACATGTCGCCAGTTGCAAATGTGTTTTACGCTGGTTTTACAATGGGGTGCACCGGTTGAATTTGTGTTGTGTAGTTATGAAAAGTCGGTAAATTATGTCACGTGGTGGAGCTATCGCATGATGGAGTAGGATTATGTAGACTCCGTAAAAAGTGTTAGATTGTCACAAAAATTTTGGTTATCAAAATTAATCCACGGTGACGTATATAACCGTATATAACGACTACACTTTTAGCATGGGGATGTGTTAGCGTGACGTCATCACCGTGCATTAAAAATTCTTAGATCCACTATTGGATTTAGCTGAAGACCTCAAAGAGTAAACACATACCCTAAAAGCCGGTTTAAATCGTAAAAGGGTCATCATTACATCAGGGTATCACATTTTGGCCTTCCAGATCGAGTAGAAGCTGATCTCTTTTGAGCAGTATGGTTTCTGTAATGTACGCTTGCACTATTACTGTTTTGATATCGTGATGTGTCAGTAGCCCTCGATAACAACATTCCTGCATCGACTGCCTCTATCTCGACTGCATGATGGTCGCAATGTCCTCGTATTGCAGGGATTGAAACTTTCTGATATTTCGAAACAGTTGGCAAAATTGCTACGTAACCGTTTACATATGGTAGTGGGTCGTAGTGGTTCTTGTCATCCTGCGGAGTTGCTAGGGTTTTAGTGGAGGGATCAGTTCTGGGATCAGTATTCTGGGAGGGATCAGTTTTTTTTTTTATCATACTTCAAGGATTTCGTTAAATCAATCAGTGATGAATTGGTTTGCACAAATCTGTCATTGTCGTAGCCGTGCATTAATTAAAGGATAATGATCGAAAACCGAAGCTATTATAAAACAATATCCCAAAGGTGCGCCAGCGCCCACGGGCATTGTTTTATAATGTTCGTGAAAACGCCCATTATAACGCCCATTTATCCTACAATAGAAAAACACGAGCGCCGCTTCGTTCGCTCTTGTTGCAGAAGGGGAATTTCGTCTAACAATACACAGACGCGAGCGCCAATTCAAACCAAAAGTTTAACAAAGGCGGGCAGCATGTATAGGATATCGCCCGCTTTCCGAGTGCTGGGATCTAACAATGTCGAGGGCGCGCAGCCATTGTTGGATTCCAGCATGAGGAAAGCGGGCGATATCCTTCTTCTCACCTGTTTTGAGGCTATCAGTCCGACGTACATTGTTGGCCGCAAGTGAGCGCGAGTGGAATACATTGTTGCGTTTAGCCAGAAGAATGTTCTGTAGAATATTCGTTAAGACGCAATGCTACACGCAACGAAAAAAAGCAACGTTTAATTTTGAAAGCAGTTGCAATGTTGTAAGTTAACATGAATTCGTCAACGATTTTTTTTACGTTTGAGGTGATCTTTTCAAAAATTGTTCCATTTCATTGATTACATTCGGTTACTTTATTCCTTTTTGTCATTTAATGGAAGTCAACGTTTGTAAAGCAGCGGTTGCAATGTTGTGAGTAACGTGAATTGCTGAGCGTTATTTTTTTTTAACTGTTGTGTTTTTTTTATTTGTTTCATTAAATTTATGACATTTGTTTGTTTTCTTCCACTTTTCACTGTTAACACAAACAGGGGCTGAGATCCACGTGAAGCACTGGGATCCAGGATCCAGGATCCCAGGATCCCAGCCCTCCGCCGTGGATCCCAGCACTCCTGGCCCTCGTTCATTGTTGTGATCCCGTCGTGTTGTATTGTTATAAGAGGACTGAGAGCTTCAAAACGGGTGAGAAATTTTTTTTTTCGTAAACAGTTCAGATAGGCCGGCCGGATCTCGATACGAAACTTCGTTACTTAGCCAGCACCCACTAGTGGTGATTATGTGTAAATTGATTTCATTGCTGATAATGCCGACAAAACAATGCTGAGTTACGCCAACCTTTGTAGCCAACAATGGTTAAACAATGCTTTAACGATTGTTAAACATATTGGCCCCGTTTTGCGGACATTATACAAAAAACGGGGGCAATATGTACAAAAATCGGTAAAGCATTGTTTCACCATTGTTATGCCGGTTCACGATATTGCTCAAATAAGCGTTATTTTTGGTTAGATGCTACGGCTGCAACAATAAAATCGATTGTTGAAAATAGTGCACCCTTACCACCATGAAGACTGCAAGCCACAAAAGAGAAAGAAGGAATAGATATGGTGACTTAAAAAAAAAAAAGAACGTGGAACTGTGGAACCGAAAAAACACAGGAATAGGTATTTAACACATATTTGCCTTATTTTGAGCTCCTATTTGTAACAGTAATTAATAAACGTCTTTATGCCGGAAATTTAACGAAAATTTAAGCACGGAAATTTAAAAGTTAAAAGTTCATACAACTATTTTGTGCTGTTGAGTTATTTTTGTGTGTCGTTTTCCGTCTAATATGTAACACTGTACTGCGATTCAAATTCATTAGCAACCATCATGCAGTTAGTTCAACATCCAGCAGCGGAATTGCACAAGTATTTGTGCTGCCATATTAGACACCTTTTTCGTTGGTGGGTGAAGGGACAATTTCACAATTTCAAACTACCGAAAGGCTTGGTATGAATCCTTAACAGGTTTGTTTTGGGGAGACGTGCTTCATCTGCATAATACCACTGCTTGAAAAGACCACATAGAATAAATTTTGCATGAGTAATAAATTGTTGCATGAGCGAAAAATTTTACTAGGCCTTGTATCCACTCTTCCTCTGTTGCTTATTTTTATTTTATTCCTGTAATAAATATTCATCTTTTTTGTGCAAAATTGTTTATTGTCATTTGTATTGTTTCTGCAACGAAGCCACTTATTTACTGACTTTGCTGTACAGCCATTTGCCACCAAAGATTATGCTGAATAAATTTAAAGTGAAGTTGCTAACTTCTACGCAGAAAAGAGACCGACTTCCCACTCACTCCCATTGAAACTCTGACAACAACATCGCCCATATTTCGGCCTTTGATACCGCATGCCCTTAACCAGGTTTTCTACAATAAAAAATAACAATTTACAAGCATTAAAAACACAAATACCGACCAAAATTTTATTTATAATTACCTAACTCATTAAATTTTTCACTTCCCTTTTTTAAAACTTACCGTCCAGCTTCTAGAACCATCATAAAGGAGGTAGGATAACCTCCTTTCTTCAAACGCCAACAACGTTAGGAAGCAACTTAAGTCGTAGTTAGATAGTGTAAGTGGGTATTACAAAGTTAAAAGCTTACCACCAAATACATATTTAATATTTTTCCTGGTAACCCTCTACTGCATGAATTAATCAGGTAACTTTTTTTTAATGGAATTCGAACCTGCATTCTCTTGATGTGTTGGCGACGAAGCTAACCACTGGGTTGCAATTGTATGCTTTGCTCAAGGGCTCCGGGACCCTACAAAGCTCGCACTGCGTCTTGGACTCTTTTTGACTGAAAAGTGGTACGTTGCAGATTGGATGGATTTTAGGATGGAGGGTTAATGTGGAATACAGAAAAAGAAGCTTAACCGTCTGTACTGCATGAGTTAACCAGGCAGCTTTACTGTGTTACTGGTGTTAGTCGTAGGATTCGAACTGTTCTGGTCGAATTGTGGACTTGAAATCCCAACGCCGTGTTTCAGTGTGGAAAGAGTCGTTGTGCGGACCACTACTTTTGGGAAACGTTTCGACTCTTCGAGTGCTGATAAACAACAACCAGATGAAAGGAAAACAGGAGGAGGAAACGGGAGAGGGAGGGGAAAAAGAACTAATGACAGCGTTGAAAATATTGCGGCGTTAGAAAAATTAACTAAAGCCCAGGACTCTGGCCGCGATATCAGGGTACAGTCTGGAAGGGATAAGGAAAAATGAATTTCGGGTTTTTCTCTACGTGAAACCGTGGATTTGCTTGTCGGTAGTTGGGGACCAGACACCAAACGAGGTGGTCGGGGTCCAGATAGAAAGGGCTTAAAATATGCGGTCATGGTTGGGGGTCTCGAGTTCAACTCGAGTTCAAGTCTCAAGTTCAACCAGGATTTGAACCCAAGATTTCAATCAGGTGCTGGTCTCGAGCTCTGACCCAGTGTGGAAGGGGTTTAAATTTAGTGACTATTTTTCATTAGATCTAGATCATTGCAAGTCGAACTCTCCACCCATATTAGGGAGAGCTATTAGGGGAATAGGTTCACTGCAAGTGGATAAACCTATCCCTGGCAGATATAAAGTGAGGTCACCCTCCCTGGCGTGGGTGGAGAGGTTGGCCTCTACAGTTCGTTCTTCCAATGGCCCAACTCTATTAAAAAATGCGGTACGATAAGAAAGGTTTGGTACATCACTTCTTAACCTGTTAACAAAGTCCTGGATCCATCCTTTCTGGTCGTCAAATGCTAAAACAGACTCGACTTAAATAAATACACTGCCTTTGGACTTATATGTTAAATTGTTTGAGCGGGGAATCGAACCCACGACCTTCGAAGCCAAAGGACGAAGTCCTACTGCTGAGCCATACTGACATGGCATTTGGCTTCAACACGCCTTTGGCTTTAATTTGACATATAAGTCCAAAAGGCAACGTAAATAGGTTTGTATCTGTATTTATTTAACTCTAATGTTGAGCCGTCAGCTTTCCATCCTGTTTAAACAGCCTCTACTGTTGTAAATCTCTGACTGTAGAGAACAAATCAAGTCCATGCTGCACTAGAAACCATTAACCATTAAACAAAAGTGATTAAGGAATTTTATTTTGTAGAGCTCGACTGATCAAACTAGTCTTTTGACAAAGTAGTACTTGACAAAAGGAACTGGGAACATGAGCAGTGATTTTGAATGGTTTCGAAGGCAGACCTTCTCCCTTCTTGGATGTAGAAACGTATTTTAGTTTGAACGATTCCTGTATGACAGGGGTATGGTGCCAACTGTAAAATAAGAATAAGTTCGTATCTCAGTCGACAGAATTATTCGCTCAGGTTATTTTTGAACAATTGTCTTCTGCGTTTTTCGATTGACAACACATTTCTGTTTATTCTCCAAGTCATTTTTCCAATTTATTCCAATTTTTTTTAGAACACTCCTACAATCAAGGCTGGTCTTCTGGCACATCAGTACTCTGTAACGAGGTTTAGGACTTTTTTGCTTTGATAATAAATCATTATGACTGCAAAGACTTCTTCAAAGGACTGATGCAACCAACGGGAACGAATCCTAAGGTAGTGGTTCACAGTCGGTAAGAGCAATTCGTGCAACGCTCTGGTAATTACAACAACCTGATAATAACAGTTTAAAGGATATGGCAGTTGACACATAAGGCCATTGGTCCCAGAATAACAAACATTAGCAAAGTTACATGATTTGCAACATCGACAAAACACTTTTAAAATTCGTTATTACTGAAATGCATGAACAGAAGCTGTTTGAAACAACAATTTGCATAGTACTCACTTAGTCAAATTGTACGAAAATATAAGTAAAATCGTGTAGAATAATTAAAAGTGTGACCTAATCTATTACTTTCAAAAAGAGAAATTAGTCATTTTTGGAAAACTTCGTTGAAGTTCATACTGTGAAACTCCATGACTACAGAATCAAAAGAGCTTTCACTTCCAATGCACTCACTTTGCCTACCAAATTTGTCGACAATTCTCTACTGTCTTCTTTATGAAGCCTAAGAAACAGTACGGAAGTGTCGAAAATTTGCTCGTGAGTGTCTTAGAAGTGAAAGTCCACGATTTTGAACTTGACTTTTGACTATGTACTCATTTTTGTTAAATAATAACAATTATGTGCAGTTTTCGGTGCACCCAGTACTTTCTTTGCAAATTTCTAAACAGACATAAGACAAATTAAACCCAGAAAGGAGTATCACGCTAAAACATTAAAATTCTTAATTTCGTAAAATCAATAGCGCTGACTCAGCTGAAAGGTTTTCTTAATAATTCCGTTGCAAACATTCTCTGAGAGGATTTTACATAGGAACAAGGAACACAGCTCAATATGTTTTAAGGCAGTGCACACATTTTTAAGTCTTGCAACTTTTCAAACAACACCTCAGTAATATTAACAATAAGTTTCTGTAATTCTTTCCACACCATGATATACACCTAAGCAAGAACACATAGTAACGTAAGTCCTGTGAATAAAAGCGAAATTTGTGAGAACTTGAGTGAAGCGAGCAAAGCAGAGCCGAGTTGTTACGGGATTGGCTTACAAGCCACAGGGATGAAAAATTTAATTGAGTTACTGACCTAATTACGTTTAAAAAAAACATACTCTGGGAATACGTCTGGAGTGGAAGGAGTTAACAAACACTGTCAGTTGGTTAATGGAATGATTAAGTGGATACATGCTCCCAGTGAAACAACAACATCTATCAGACGTAATGCGGTTTAGGTTTATTTACTTGCCCTATAACTACCCATGGCAACGATTGTAGCTACAACAAAGTTCTCCATTTTCTATTAACTCGACTGTGATCGAAGAAAAACTAACTTAAAGGTGCATGACATGCTGTGGCCATAAATTTTCAAACATTAGCACTTTAAAGAATAGTACATATTAGTGCACGTTGTAGCACCTAAGCACCAAGTTATTGACATAGCATGTATTTTATTGGCCAACATTTTATGTAAACACCACCAAAATTGAGTTTTACTCATATTCCTATGCTATAACTGTTAAAGTTAGCTGGTCACCGATTTCAGCACGTATTAATACTGAACACACAATTTCTATTAGTGACACTTCAAATGACTGTCGAGCCGAGACCACCTGAAAAATTATTTCATTTAAAATAAGAATGCTCTAGAACTCTTGACCTATTCGAAGGGGTGTCAGGGCGACCAACTAGCCCAGGGCGTGCTTCATACCTAGGAGGAGGGGGCACAAATACAGTTGTGAAAATATGTTTGCGCAAAAATATATTTGCACAAATATATTTTCGTACAAATAGCTTAGTTGTTGAAAGTTAGTTGCGGAAGTCAACCAATGAAACTAAAAGCAGCTATTTTAACCTTAATATAATTATCATCTATGCTCATTTAAGACTATACTATCCAGCTCTGCAATATATACACCATAGGCTTGCAGAATGTATATGTGCAAGTCAAGGTAAAGGCATCATCTAACACCAGAGGCAGATTAGTGGTCTCTTCTGTAAATATGTGGATCAGAAATTGGTTGAGACTACGTTGACCAATCAGGTCACAAAGAGTGCACGGCTTTGAAGGACATTAATATAGGATCCATGTTTGGGTTACCATAACAACATAAATTAAGCTCTAGTAGAAATTATCAGTCATCTTTTACCATTTCAATGGCAGGGCGTACTCTACAGGAGTTGTTGCCTAAAGGAAATACAGTGGTAATACGGTTCGATCGTTTATCCTTTTGTCTGAGAGACAAAAGTCCCAACAATTTGGTTGTTCTTCACTCATCGCTTTCGGATTTCCATGGAATCCCTATGTACCTTCCTTTTCATCATGGACTTCTATTTTTTGCTTCTTTTGGCATACGTTTCTGGCACTGAAGCGGTTAATCAGCAATATGACGATTTACAAAACACAATCCAGATTTTCCTTTCGTTTAGTAATATCCATTAGGCCTTTTTTGGTTGCCTTACGACAGCACACAATTCGTGTGGATCGGGCATAGAAACGATTGTAAATTGGTAGTCAAAGGATAGTTCGGCTCTTTTTGGTTTGACGAATGTGAAACGTTGCAACAATGATGTGAAGTAGAGGAATAATTCTGCTTTTGCTAACGATTCTCCAAGACATTCACGTTTACCTGAAAAGAGAAGAAGAGAGATACAAAATTAATACAATGCTCCAAGATTTGATTAATGATTTGCTTTCTCTCCTATCAATTTACCACCCTAAATTTAATGTTTAAAAGAAGAGAAATGAAACTGCAGTGAAAAGAGCATTACTCGTTACTGAATCTGCAGATAGAAATGAACAAAACTGCAGCTATGAAGACAAGTAAATATTCTCTTGTTTTAGCAGCTGGAGTCTGCAATGAAAGCCAGTGTGCACACTGGTCGCATGCCGGTTTTAAACAGGAGTACGATTACTTGTCAGGTACCGTACTTTTTTTTACTCACAATTCACACAAGTAGAGTTTTGGGTCGGAAAATATGCACAGAAGCACTATAAAACTAATTCTTTCGGTTAGTTCATTACTATGTATTTGAAAAAAAAAAAAACAGAAATACTTGTAAGAGAATGTTTATGCTGTCAGGGTTTATGCTTCCCTTAAATGTACATTCATCCTGGTTGACTTTCCTGTATGGCTCAGTTTTGTGACATTATTTCAAATGCGTCTAAATGTTAAAGACATTCCGTAAAATTTCCCTTGAGAGGAACAGTTTTGCTACATCCACTCTAACCTTTCTAAATATTGCAAAAGCTATTTCGTGCAGGATGCTGGAATATAGTGAGAAGTTCTGTCCTTTTAATGCGAACTGCATAAAATTTAGTTCTTGTAAAAGTGGAGTAAGTGGAGGACTTTGTGCGACAAACTAATATTTCAAACATGTGTTTCAAGATATTCAGTGAGGTTCCACGTGACGAGCCAACAAGATTCATAATTTTTTTCTGATGAGTAAAGATCCCACGAGACATTCAGAAAACCATCACACTAAAAATTTTTGCCTTCAAAAGTCTGCTAAGCTTTTTCATTTGCAACAACAACAAAGGTTAACAGTTCAGGACCTGTAACAACTTACCCATATAGTGTGCATAATTTTTGTGTTGGTGTAAGGAAATCTCACTTCGCTTTTGACACAGGAAGCAAAATATCACTTGACAACAGGTAAGCATATGTAAGACCTTTGCAGACAGTGTTTTTTCCATTCAGCATCATAATTATGTTGATACTGAAAGGTAATATAACTCACTGCTGCTACTACCGGTTTTGTAGCGGTGGTATTCTTGGTTTTGTTTCACATTGAGGACTTCTCTGGTCTCACAATTGTCAGTGATTTACTGATGAAAGTGCGTTATTCTGTGTCGGCATCACAGTTTAAAGAGCCTCTCAGCTGAGTTTCATGCGGCTTATGCATTTTGTGATACTGTGAAACACGAAAGAGTTATAATTCAGTAGATTTTCAAGGCGTAATTAAACATCGCTGGAACTTTTGTTGCAAACGTGTCTCATTCTGCACGACAAATATGTACAACTTCTACACATACCATCCTTCGGCTGAATTGCAGTAAGTTAACTCTTAGGAAGTTGACTCTCAACTATTTCTCATTTACAATATTCCCCAGCCATATTTTTTTTCATGTGAACACTGAATCTGAGGAGGGTATTAGAGTCACGTAATCAACATATGAACTGAATCTTTTGTATAGTACTGAATCTACTGTTATAGTTAAAGTGGTAACCAATCTACCTACCTTGCGAAAATGGAATGAGCCTCTCAGCTTTTACGAGTTTTCCATTTGAATCCAAAAATCTCTCTGGTTTGAACTCCATCGGCTCGGGAAAGTTCTCTGGATCATGGTGAACAGCCCATAAGTTGGGGATGACCACAGAACGTTTGGGAATGTGATATCCACACAATGTTGTCGCTTCATAGTTGCTGTAAAAATTATAAAAATAAGACAGTTGTCAGTCTGTGGTTTGTTCCAGTAGTATGAGAAGAATTGGGAACCAATATCAGGACATAATATAATATAACAAAAGACTTTACCACGCATACGCAGAAGGAAGACGGAAGGGGATGAACCACAAACACCGTTCATAAGAATTTAAGGAGGGTATTCAGACAGGGAAGGTTCGTTTAAGAAAACCGTTAGTTCACGACCCGACGTTGACAGAAAGAAGCAACCGTATCCACGTTAACAGTATCGCTACTGAGGGTAATTTCAAAATTTCACTACACGCACTGAGAAAAGTTCCTTTGACAGTCATGATGTGCACTGGGAACAGCCAATTTCCATTGATGACCTCGAGTTCGGTTAATACTCGATGCAAGATCGAAAATGGCAAATGGATGCCAGTATGCTGGCGTAGAATCTGGTAGATGAGGGTAAGATCAAGGATAAGCTCAAGGAGTTCAAGCCCAAGTTGGCTCAGGTGACCCGTTTATGGAACATCAAGGAGGCCAGGTAGTGTTTTTGTGAAGCGAAGTTACAAATTAGGATCCAGTAATTTCTAAACCACATTAGGGATGCACCAGATATTTGGTAATTATTTGGTATTCGGCCTATTCCACCAAAAATTCAAGTATTGGATATACGACTGCGCAGGGATTTTGGCCGAGTACTAATGTTATTCAGTAGGCCTGTTTGGCTTAATAGTTATTTTGGCCAAATAATGATATTCGCTATTTGAACTAATGCTAACTTTCGTCAATAATGATATTCGATATTTGCCGACTATCGTTAATATTTATTGGTTAATTAAGTCGAATAATTGTTTATTGCAATGCAATTTTCTGCCATTTTCTAAGATTAGCTATACATTTATCTTTTGATTTGTGACAAATTGACTTTTTACCATTCCAAAAAGGACAAATTATGAGCGAATTTTAAGGCCTGATACGAAATTGTACCTTTATGAGGGAAAGGGGAAGTTTTTAAAAGGCAAAGATATGCATTTTATACCTTTCCTCAGTTTCTGTTTTATGATCAGGACACCAGGTTATCTTCTGTGCCTACCCTTATTCAGTATGGTCACGCGCTTTCATCAATATCACTACTTAATTTACTGGTATTGAGATGAGTATTTGATCAAGTATTTGGTTTTTGACCAGGTAACTCGGTATTCAGCCGAATATGTAAAATGTTCGGTGTAGAATATTTGGTATTTTGTCTTTGGAAGTTTAACTATTCGATAGTATATTTGGTGGTACATTTGGAATTCAGCAGGGTGAGTATTATGTTGTATGCTCGATATTTTGTATTTGGCAAATTTCACATTCATTTATCCCTAAATGACATTGGACTACATTGAAGCAGAAGCACGTGAAGAGCAATGTGTAAAGATTCAGTGTATTCTAGGATTGACCATACCACAGGTTTCTGTTGACCTTTTAAAGAGATTTGCCAGTATATTGGAAATAAAAACTGACTCATGAGACTTGAAAGTGCATAACAATCTTCTTAGATCAGTACACTAACGCATTTACTGATTGACTTTCATCAGGATTGTATAAATTCCTCATAATGTGGATGCATTTTTTGGAGCCAAAATAACTATTAAGTTGGGTGCTGTTCCTGTCATGCGTTAGGAAATCGCTGGGAAGGCGATCGGTGTGATCACTGACTGTCAACCCAACTAAAGAAAATGATGTATAGATGTGGCTGGTTGCAAGACCACAGCGGACTGTTGTCAACAATTAATCGAGAGTTAAAAATGTTCTAACAATTTGGTTAAATTAGTTGATTAAGATGGCGATGAAAGGCATTCACGCTCGTCAAGGCGACAGTTGTGTCGAGGAGAGAATTCGAAAACCCATCAATTCTTCTCACCGAAAAGAAGTGTCATCAGCACTCCAAACGGAATTTGGTAATTTGTATTTTGAAATTTAAATGACATCAGTTTGATGCCAGGGAATGCAGTTATTGCATCTGGCATATCCCATATTTATACTTAATTAAGTTTTCTTTTCAGTTTTGAATTAAGTGGTTCACTTGACATTGTCTGGTGTTATTGTCAATGCAACACGACATCATTTACAGTAAACCTGCACATGGTTTTATAGGAATAAGCACACAAAGAAATTTGACGAATTTTCGAATGTTGAAGAAAAGTGAGCAAACAATATAACACTGAATATTCCATTGCTTCATTCTCCGTAAACACGGCAGGAGTATACATCATGCTAATAAAGTCAATTCCGATATTAAGACTGACGAAAACAATACTTTAGCACCAATGTCTTGAAGCTTGAGCTATTATTTAGTCATGAAATGAGAGGAGTGCAATGTCAAGTCAATTATTTGTGTAAGAAATATATTCTATTGGGTGAAGAAAAAATACTAAGGCATGAAGACTCTTTACTGAGCCCTCCGTGATGCAAGCTCTAGGTTCTCAAGTACGAATTACATTTTTTTCAATAATGAAAATGTG
The DNA here is from genome assembly GCA_023313725.1 of Lithobius niger. Taxonomy (NCBI): domain Eukaryota; kingdom Metazoa; phylum Arthropoda; class Chilopoda; order Lithobiomorpha; family Lithobiidae; genus Lithobius; species Lithobius niger. The sequence continues at coordinate 12,739 of JAHWFP010036969.1, forward strand.
CAGGACACAAATGGCAGTGTATGCAACATACCTGTGGTTAATGGCTAAAGGCACAAGTGTAGCAATACGTTGTACTTCGTTGATTACAGCGTCAGTATAAGGCATTTGAGTGCGATCTTGTAAGGAAGGTTTTCGTTCGCTGCCAACTATTTCGTCTATTTCCCGGTGGACCTTTTCTTGTATTTCAGGATGTTTCATGAGGTAAAGCAAGCTCCACCGAATAGTGTTGGATGTTGTATCACTTCCGGCGATAAATAGGGAGAACAGTACATTGACCAGATGGTCACCTGAAAGAGATATGAACAATTAAAACAAAAAACTGGTTTAATAGATGAAGTGCCTTGACTCACTTAAATGCATTCTTTGCCGTACAGTCAACGAATGCGTCTTCTCAAGCTGGACACACTTGAGTGCAGGCGCTTGAGGGCGGACCTGGTTCTAACTTTTAAGATTGTGTATTCCATGCTTCCTTTGGAACTCCCATTTTTCGAAATGAACCTCTTCACTAAGACTCACGGTAACTGTTGGAAGCTCGTCCTCCCGAGATTTCGTCTAAATTCCCGGAAGTCCTTCGCTTTGAGAGTGGTACCTGTTTGGAACTCTCTTGATGATTCAGTGGTTACCGCGCCAACGCTGAATTCCTTCAAGACACGTCTAACCACCTCTATCCTTCGCCTTTTCCTTCTGCGCCCCGAGCATTATTCTTCGCAAACTTAATAAACTTTTTACCTGGGTCTGCAGTCAGCAGTTCGGCGAGGAATCCTTGCACCTCCCTTCCGCCCCTCTACATGCGGATCGAATGTATTATTATTATTATTATTATTATAATTATTAAAATAGATTCGAGGTCAAAAGGTTTTGAGCAGTATACAGATTAGCTAGCAAAGGTCACGATACTGTTGAAAACGAATGGAACAACACGACCCACCCTTATTGGTTGGGCTAGTATACATGTCAACAAATGCAAACATGTTTTTTTTTTTAATTACCTGAGAAACAATGATCGTCTGTAGTGGATGGCCCATAATTAATGAATGGTGAATGTTGGGCACTTGTGTTTTTGTTTTGTTTTCGTAGGACACAAAAATTGTAGGAGGCATAACCAGAAAGTCAACTGTGTACCTTCCCGGCATGCCTGGCAAAGTGAGCGACTTTGCGCTCTATCTACAGGACTAGAGACTAGAGCTACACCATTTTAAAAGGGACTTGATTATCTATTTTCACTTCTTCATGAACAACAGACAGTACCAAAATGAGGGTGATTCCATTCTTAGCCCTGTTTGTGCTACCCATATGAGAGGCCATGTGAGCTTGACTGGTCAATGCATTTAAATGCACTGTGGTAATAGTAAATAGTTAATGGTAAATTCACTTTGACCGCTCAATGTATTTACAGTGCAGTGAAATGAAAATGCAGTGAGAAGATAGATTTGGAATAAACCTAGTTTTGTTATTGATTCCCCCTAACCTTACCATCTACAGGCAAAGCCTGAACGTTTATTGAATCATCTTCTAATTTTTATACTGTGCATTTCCAGTCTCTTGTTGCGGGTTTTATTATTACCTGTCTGTTCTTTCTCTAGGCTTCACACAATTGGCTGGATTTACATTTGCCTTTTCCCTTCTTGGAAAAAAATTATTATTATTATTGTTATTGTAGTTGTTGTAAAAGGGAAGATATAGGTACCTATCTTCCTTAAGGAAAATTCGTTATTGGCTGCATACATCGAGCCCAATTAACTTGTCCTGTGCATTAACAAAACATCAACGTTCCTGTTACTGCCTTTAATACCTCCTCCATCTGAAGCAAATTCTCCTTGGAAGAACATCAACAGGTAGGCTGGGCGATGTAAAAAGAATATTCTTAGTGAGATTCTAGAATAAACTCTTGCAGTCATCTTGAACTCATTCTCTAAACTGCTAAACCAGTAAGTAACATTAATTTGAATTCTAGGATCCATCTTTTTTTTAGTGCTTTGGTTCTGTGCACTAACTCAGGCTTGTTTCCAAATTGTCAGAGTATTTAAACATTTTTTTTAATGTAATTTTTATTTATTCTGTTTTATTGGTTTTTCGAGTTAAAAAGTTATTAATCTGTTTGTCACGAATTATATCTTCTGTGTACAGGCAAATAGTAATTTCAATAAACTACTTTGTAATCGAATCCCAGAATCCCAATGATTGGGATTACAGAATCCCAATGATGTAAAACGCACTAGTAAGTTATAGTTGGGATTTTGAGAACGGTAATAATATTAAAAGTTGATTAATTTGAAACGCTGAATAATACCAGGGCTTATGAATGTGCACGCTTCCAAATGACGTGAGAATGTTCATTCTGTAACTACCACTTCATATTCTATCCTCTGCCACTAGTTCGTCTTGAACAGAAGCTGTGGGTTTCGCTTCTTGGTTCAATATCATCAGAATCTTACTTTACCAAAGCATTGCTAAAAAAGCATCAACTTTCTGTCGTATGTGTCAACTGGCATTGAACTATGAGGCGAGACACGCAATTCCTGTCCTAATCGGCCTTGGATTTTGAAGAAGTTATCATGCGCTAAGAAAAAACTCATGCGAGCACTCCTGAGAACCACTTTTAGCGGCCTTATATGCATTCTACTCGACGTTTGGGATTGTAAAAAATAACTCCATTAGTTTTCGTATTAGTCACCATGCTGTCTCTAAGTCTAAATCAAGTCAACAGGCCTAGTTTTGGTTCTTGCCTACACTCCACGTAAAAAGGAATTGACTAGCCTAATAAAGGAAATACTGATGGACTCGACACATTTTTTGTACCTAAGCATACGTTGTTAATGCCAATTCATTGTTATGTTTATGGTACCAGTGACCAGTTATTCCTGAACATGACAGGTGATATGGGGTCTTCTTTCAAGTATAGATACTCAACCGATGCCGAGCTACTTTTCCCCTTTTTGAGTGACGAGCTAACGGACAAGACCCAAGAGCAGAACATCCCCTTTATTGGTAAATAAACGTACTGAAGAATCAGAACTGCTGATGTGCTCCAGGGACACAAAGGAATCTTGTAACTAAAAAGTGTAAGCGTGTGTGCATTTCGATCTTCATGGTCCTACTAAGCTTTAGAGGTCTGGGAGAACCAGAGTGCACACTCGTTCTGCCTTATAGTATTTGAGATCGATATATGTAACAAACTGTGCACGTGTTTTTTACCAAATTTGTGTATGCAAGGAAAACAGCGATTCCATTCAAATCTTATTACTTTGTGAAGATGAGGAGATTAAGTTTAGATGCTGTTCTTGGAGACAGTGAGAGTTGTAGACATTCATAGATGCAGCAACAAATTTGTTGGTGCATTTACGAATTTGTGGAGCTCTCACTGTCTCCAGGAACAGCTTTTAAACTTAAGCGATTTCATTATTCTGTCTTCTTGATGAAGCTTCAACACGCCTTTGAGTAAAGCATTGCTATTAAATGAGATCACATCTATAAAACATTTTAAACTGAAAATAATTTATTTGAAAACGATTTTGCACCGCAATAAATATTGTTACCTATAAGGTGTATAATCTACAGAAATCCCCAAACCCCTGATGCCTAACACGTTTTTAAAAAAAGAATTTGACTTCATGAATTATCCTAAGGAAAACGTTTCATTCTCGTGAAAAGTCTAAATCGTAGAATTTAATTATCGTAAATATTTCTCAGCCACCTCTATATTTCCAATAAGAAAAGCTGCCTAGTGCTTCACAATCGGTATTTTTCAAAAGTTGGGAGAAAGATGATTTTATCATGAGTGAGAAAAGATTTTCTCATAATCAACTCCTGTTAATACTGATAACAAATACTTACTAGTAAAATTCTTAGCATCTGCTGCTGCTCGCTTCTTTGCTTCCGTCATCCATACATCAATAAAATCATTTTCATCCCCTTCCTTATGAGTGGCAGCTCTTTCATCTACTTTTCCTCTGATTATTGCACGCAGACGATTGTATGTTTCTCTGGAAAATAATACAACGTATCATGTTTTAAGAATATATTAACTGCATGTTCATGGCAATAGTCTAACCCTCACTGCCATGCATAGTTTAATCAAACTGAAATATCTAATTCATCTCCAGCTAGTAAAACTTAACAAATCCGGAATTCAGTCCTTCAAAAGTATTTAAACTGTTGCTAGTCTGTGTCTCTTTAGAAAAAACCTTTCATGATGTGACTGACGACTACTTTTCCCGGTTGTACTAACAAATGTAACTGAAGCAGCCAGCAGCTGGTGGGTATCGTGGATTGCTGTAGACATCTTTTCAACAATTTAAAACACAACAACCTCAATCTGAAGTGTCAAATTTTGAAGGGTCCTTAAATTTTCGGTGAAATAAACCAATAGGGAGGCTAGTTTTTTACTGAGCAGTCCTGTCGTCCCTCATTCACTTTCTCCAGAAGCTTAGTTTGCAAGAAACGGTAAAAATTGACATCGAGAACCACAGTTACAATCAGCAGATTTGAATTTCGTACTACTACCACTGATCTCTAAATTCTGTTGCTCATGGCACTTCCAGTCCAGTATGGTGGCCAGTTCTGGCCTCACTATCTGGTTTACAGTGGCATATGCCGAACTGGCCATGTTTATCAGAGCTCCCTTCTTCTGAAAACGACAGATTCTAATGCACACAAATGTGTC
>JAHWFP010036969.1:17411-32438 GCA_023313725.1 Lithobius niger
GAAAATGTTGCTCTCGTCCATAAACAACATTGAAGAAATGTTCGTACTTTAATATTCAAAGCCAAAATTTCCTTCAAATGCACATTTTCTTTTGTCTGTTGAAGTTACCCCTTCAGATCAACAGCGTATCCAAATTACTGGAACCCGCTCGACTACGAAAACAATCAAGTTTATCCGAATATGGCCATATCTTGGCAAACATTTCTCAGACGCCCAATCCCACGTTGCGTCTATTGGCTGCCCTACAGGCATAACAAACACTAGTACCCCTCATGAGGAAAGCATGGAAACGGAAGAAATTAATCGTTGCACCGAACTTATGTAAACATTTCTGGAGAGGTGGCATTTTGACCTCCGATTTAGAGCAAATGCAATTTGCATATATGTAATTTTTAGTTCACAAAAAATATTTCATCAATATCTCTGTAAATGTTCAAATCTCAAATTAGTAGGACAAAACGTTCGATAACACTCAAATACATAAAATAAAATTTCTATGTAAGGATACCAAAAACGATCTTATATAACGTGCGTTTTGTGATTCGACCTAATTTTTTCTTGGCTAGGTGACAAAGGTACCAACAACTCGGCTGTGCTTGCCCAGAAAACTTGGGGTTCTCGGATTCACAGAAAAACCTCATGAAACTCGTTTTTCACGGTCCTTGGATTAAATTTTATTTTTATGATTAAGTGGACATATTCCCTGGCTCTGATAGGGTTATCCAACTATCATTCAGCTTTAACAAGGGAGGATAGGTCAATCCTTACAGGGTAGGCTATGGTCTTTATTAGGGCCAGTCATTATTTATGGCCAAGAGGGCCCCGGAAAAAATGTAATGACGACCAAATATTCGGTGATCCCCCCCTTCGAGACCCTGAAAAAGTGTTGACACCCCCACTCAAGGTCCAAAAATAAAGTGACCTATCCCCCCCCCCCCCCAAAAAAAAGGGACGGTTTCGTTTGAGACTGTCTGCAGATGATTTTCTGTAGCCAAGATTAGTGCTGTAGCCAAATTAAGTAAGTAGATCTCCGCACCAACAGTTATCGTTAGTTGTAAGGTAAAGATACGTTTGGTTAAACATGTTCGATAAAATGTTCTTTACACCCATCTCTTGTCGAGACTCATACAATAAGTATGATGAACACATTGTTTGTTTGTATGTCCACATATGTAACATAGTCAGTCGCTGAAAGACAGAAGCCAAGAAACCAGGTGCCAAGGTTACTTGTCAGTATTGGTACTAACAGCTTCAAATCAATGTAAACACTTACATCATGGGAGCGTGGGGGGGGGGGCGCCCGTAACCCCCCCCTCCCCTCAGAAGATGACGGGTTTTTGGAAATGTTGACTGCTGAAATTGCCATTTTTGAGGCCCAAAATTGACTTTTTCTTTCAGTTTGGTCAGTGTGTTTTTGATCCCCCCCCCTCTCTGGACGGGACCTAAAGAATTTATGACCCTCCCTTGAGAGGATCCAAAAAATGCATGTGTTCCCGCCCCCCCCCCCCCCAACTTCTTCCTCCCTGGCGATAAATAATAAATGTAGGTTCTCACGTGGATACTATAGTTAGTCATTTATACTTCGGTGACGTCACTTGTTAATTTGTTTTACCTTTACAGTGATGTAAATTGATGTAAATTCATAAAGGAAAGAAGAAAACAAGCCAATTGGCGAAAATCCTACACTAGAAATAACTTAGTACAACAAGCCACCTTTATGCACTTTCGTTTCGTCAGAGTGGTGTGAGCTGGATTCGAATTTGCAGGTCAGTCCGTCCCCAGATACGGACATTTCGCCTTTATGTCTACGCCCACTCCTCTGCAGTCTTTAATACGAATGATGACTTTTTAAACCCGTTATAAAGGTTACATCAGTGACTAAACCATGCGCAATGGCTGTTTGCCGTGACGTCACCATGAGTTAGCCAATGACGAACGAGAACAACGGCTGTTTGGCCGTCTGATTGGACTAGCCCAGTCACGTGATATGCACGTCACAGCAAACTGCCATGGCGTGTGGTATAGGGCTTCATTCGACCAAAAATGCTTGGGCCATAGGAAATGGAGAAAGAATACAAATAAATGCAAAGGCTTAAGGATAAAATAAATATACACGAATCGTTGAAAATTACATGAAGGACAGAGGAAAACTAGCCAACAGTGAAAATCATACACTATAGAAGTGACGAAGCCATCTTTTATGTACTTAGCCACAGACTGCGCATATTGATAAAGGAGTCAATGATCTAGGGACGATTTGGTTTGCCAGTTCGAATCCGGGTCATGCCACTCCGACGAAACGTAAGTGCATAAAGGTGGCGTACTGTGCTATATTATTTCTAGTGTATGATTATCGCTGTTTAGCTTGTTTACTCTTTCCTTTATCTATAAATCAACATTTATTGTCGTTACCTCAATTCGGGGTTCCATGCTCAGCTTCCCAACTCCAAAGTCTCTTAACGTGGTAAGAGAGAAACGTTTGTAGTCTTTAAACGTCTCTCCTTCTGCTGCAAAGATCGCTGAAAACACAATAACAATTATAAATTTCAGCATGTATAATAAATAACCTTTGTTATAAATTAAAATCACGGCAGACACGGGATTCCCTAGCAAGCACATTTAATAAAAACACTGCAAATTTTCGAGACGCTTGACTTCCTCAGAGAGGATAGACAGATTAGTACATGCTGTTAGCGACAAAAAGTGCCAAAACATTTCAGTTCCGGCAACAAGCTGCATATTGCACATGGAAGCTGTACACACATTATAGTTTTCAAATCCACTGGGAGACACTCCCGGAAGTGACGACGTCATCAAAATGGCTACCATGCGATGTACTAAACGTCTATTATCTCAGGAACTAATCGATTAATCCTAATGTATAACCCATTGTTGGAAAGGTAATTTAATTTGTTAAAAGAAATACGCGATCAATATGTGCCATAAATCTATTAGTTTTGGTTTAAATCGAAGAAAAACATAATTTCACTGCTGTGTTATATGTTAATTCTCAATTATCTCCGGAACTAATCAATCAATCTTTTCGTAACAACTATCGTTGGGAAGGTAATTTAATTTGCTAGAGGAAATATCTGAGCAATGTATGCCATAAATAGTTTCTGCGTAATTTGAAGGAAAACACATTACGACCTCCTAAAAATGGCCACCATACGATATACTAAATCTCATGTATCTCTGGAACTAATAGATCAATCTTATGGTGTAACCTGTCGTTGGAAAGATAATTTAATTTTTTTAAAGAATTGCCACATCATTGTTTGCCGTATATGTATTAGTTTTTGTTTAATATATAGAAAAACATTTTTATGATGCAGTAATATGGTTTTCTGTATGTTAAACAAAAACCGCCATGTTATGTACTAATCTGTAGTGTCTCCGGAACGAATATATCAATATTATCCTACAACCTATTGTTGGAAATATAATTTAATTTGCCAAAAGAACTGCAAGGACAATGTATGCCGTATACACATAATTATTACCACTTTATTTGTGTAATTAAAGTTGGTTTTATTCTGCGTTTTGTTATCTATAATGTATTCACTTGTGCTGCAATTGATAATATACATCATAACACAGCCTTCAGTACATCGGCGAACTCATTCCATGGAACAGGTATGTCTCATCTTTCACCCACCACAATGTATGTCCGTGACAGCCAGTCTCAATCTAAGAATAAAGCAGAATAGGCTGGCCCAACTCATCTACAAGTCTTCCTCGCACATGACTAAATGTTCACGTGATGCACCGTTACCAACGGTAAATTACACCACCGGAGAAAAAAATCGTTGCCACACCCGTGGAAATGATGGACTGGTCAGAATACACCAGAAGCACGAAGGTAAAGTGTTATCCTGGGTAGCCTTCCATTCCCGTCAAAACATCCATGAAGGTATCAAAGGTAAATGCATATCAATTCTTCTCCCACTACCAGGATATGATGTGAATTCCTCATCCATGGTTCGCCGTGCCACACACATTATAATAGGTATTCTTAAGATGATTAATCCATCACAGACACCAGTTTAAGGCCGATAAACCTTCACAAAGCTGTACATAGAAACGGCTGTAATTTCAATAATTGGTTGTGAGTTAGCAGGTATTATCTAGAATGAAGACTTTGTTGCAACACCAGGAAGGGCTGACAGCATTCTGAAGTCATCGCACGTAAAACGAAATAGGTACGCACACAAGGTTGGCATCACAGGCCTTCATATTCTGAAGAACGAGGTCAGAATCAGGGTGATGACATGACAGTTCAGACAGTCGTTTAAGTGGAGGCAACAAGAATCGGGTGAATTGATATTCTGGGATGGATGACAACTGCTGGGGTAACGCAGCCTCTATAGAATTGCAAGTGCACTAAGAGAGGTACAATACATCATATTAAACAATGACTTTCCTGTCCACTTCCGTGTGCCTGTGAAGGCCACTGTGTAAATGACGGACTGTGAACAATACGATACAGCTTTAATAATTTACCGTTTCCAAACGAAGTACATATAAAGCAACAATAATTACATGAACATTATGTTTTCTTCATATTAAACAAAAACTAAAATATTTACGGGATACATTGTTCAGGCATTTCTTTTAGAAGATTAAATTATTTTCCAACGATAGGTCGCAAGATAAGACCGATCAATTAGTTCCGGAGATACACGAGATTTAGTATATTGCATGGTCGCCATTGTCAGCACGTCATAATGTGCTTTCCTTCAAATTAAGCAGAAACTAATAGATTTACAGCGTACATTGTTCCGGTATTTCTTTTAGCAAATTAAATTACCTTTCTAACGATAGTTCGCACGAAAAGATTGAATGATTAGTTCCGGCGATAATTGAGAATTCGTGTATCGCACAGCAGTGGTATTATGTTTTTCTTCAGATTAAACCAAAACTCACAGATTTATTGCATATTCTTTAGGCGTTTTTTCAGAAAACTAAATTATTTTTCCAACAATAGGTCGCTCGATAGGACTGATCAATTAGTTCCGGAGATAATAGAAATTTAGTACGTCGCGTGGTGGCCATTTTGATGACGTCATCACACCTATACGTCGTCACTTCCGGGAGTGTTTCTGGCAGATTTGGAAACTACAATATATCAGCAGCTTCCATGTGAAAAATTCAGCTTGTTGCAGAAATTGAAATGTTTTTGCACTAACAGCATGGACTATATGACGCAAGCAATCGTGAACTCCGGGTGTGGGCTCATCCTACCTGTGCACTAGAAAACACGGCTCATTCTGCATGTGCGCTAGAAACACGGTGCGCTCGGAACACGACACTCAAAACACAAGTATAAGGAGGAAGAGAAATACTGAGGAGGATTTGGGCCTGAATGGAATGGTCACCACCAGAAAAATAATCCGAAGTAGGGCATTCATTTTTCTTCAGTTGGGGTAAAATGAGTATTCGAGAGGTGCCAAAAGGTGACCGCTAAAGGGCACGTTATTTTTTTTTTGTAGGGTTCCCTGACAAAACCACTCACAATGGCATGAAACAACAAGCTTTTAATTTTCCGTGCTCAATCAGACTAATAGAACATCTAAAACAACAATTTTATACGTACTTGGTGCCTGATGCACCGTGTGTGGTTGCTGTATTCGTGCTGAGAAGATGTCGGCCTGTCTCACCAAAGCTTCTCTGATCGAGTCATAGTCGTTTAACACAACCACAAATTTAGTTCCCAACTTGAGACTGAAAAATAAAAAATAAAAGTACGGCATTAAAACAACATACCGCCTGCCTTATAACCTTCCGCCTACCTCACAACACCCACGCGACGATCACATCCGCGTATTTACTACAGCGAAGGTCAACTGAGACGGTAGCTTCGTTCCTCGCAACGAAAACGTAACTACTGTCTCAATTGGCATTGCGCCTAATAGTCCAGCCAGCGTAAACCCATGGATTGTGTCGTCACAAACCGGATGATTCTTGTATTTTAAAATCACAATTTGTAATTTTCTAGGCTAGTGTCTTATAATTTTGCTTCTGCGATCTATTGGAATAATTAATTTTAATTTTTACCGCATTAGTCTATTAGATTTTAGATCTCATGGTAATTATTAGAAAATTAGTAGATGTGCACACAGAGATGAAACGTCATGATTATTGTACGCGCGCATTGCATGATTCAGTGACGGGTCGTTAGTAAATAAAGTTCCATTACATTCAACAGAAAATCTCCTAGACGCCACATTTAAAAAAGGATTTTTAGCAAGGAAAAGACTAACGGTAAGGAAATAGACCTTTGTGGCCGTACTTGATGTGGAGGATCGAGAAAAATGGCGCTGAGAGGTATATCCCTTTAACTTCAATGGTGCCAACTAAAACGTGGCGGTCCAGCGCCGTTTCACAAAGTTAGTTGGCGTCCCTGCGTGGCATACCGTTTTGCCACAATTAGACATGTAAAAGAATGACTGAAACAAGTCAACATCGAAAACGTATGGACTAAAAACAGCGTGTGTTATACATTACGCCACTTTTATGGAGTTAGATTTCACTTAAATTAGAACTGGCTACCTAACAAATGGATACTCAACGTTGACACACTTCCCGATGAAAGTCTAAATACAGATGCAAACCTATTTACGTTGCTTTTTGGACTTATATGCCAGACTGCCTGAGCGGGGAATCGAACCCAGGACCTTTGAAATCAAAGGCCGAGGTTCCACCGCTGAGCCAGACTGACACGGCCTAAGGATGGCGCGGAAAATAAGCGTCCCTCCTGTGCCGATTGGAAAGCGTTTGTTTATATGTATATATGCACGTGTTAAATGCTGCCTATGGACGTTTCCTTTTAAAGGCCGTGTCAGTATGGCTCAGCGGTGGAACCTCGGCCTTTGATTTCAAAGGTCCTGGGTTCGATTCCCCACTCAGGCAGTCTGACATATAAGTCCAAAAGGCAACGTAAATGGGTTTGCATCTGTATTTAGTTATTTCTTGTGAGCCTTTGGCCTTCTTAATCTTTCCCGATGAAAGTTGGTGGAATATTGGGGTTTGTGACGACGCGTTGTTTGGCGATGGATACCCCAACCCTTATGGAGAAAAAAATCGAATTCGATGTAGGATCTTCAATTGCAATGATTCCATCTTAGCTACATTTGGTAAGACCCGCAAATTGTGTAATAAAATCATCTCAGCAGGTAGGTTGGAATGCATGGGTAGCTGGGAGCACTGGGGCGTCAGATTCGATAGGCGTCCTGGTCCCAATGTACATCTCTGGCTTCGTACAGACCCGGGCGATGGGAAGTGTATATGTACGGGTTTTTCTCCGGTTGTTTCCCGCCCGTTGCACGAGGTTTTCCTCCGGGTACTCTAGTTTCCTCCCTCATGTGGCAAAAAACAACCGTAATAATGGTGGTACTTCTTCCACTTAACATCTGCCGCTTGGGAATTTGGGTGGATGGATGCCTCGTGCATCGTCTCTATATTAAAAAAATGCTCCTGGCTTCTGAAAGATACCTTAGGAAACATCCAATCGTATGGTCATGGTCAGCTCGTCTTACCCCATGCACGTGCTTGAATGGGACAACAAAAATTACATGTTTTCACAATTCCATAAGCAGGAATCCAGCGAAATTTATTGCACAAACGAAAATCACGGCAAGAAATTGCACATTAAGTTGGAAAAATGCATTACCAAAGTGGATTTTATTTGCTATCTGTTTCTTCATAACTCGAGTCAGTCTGTTTGGACGTAAAGGATTTATCGCCATACGGACATTTCGATGAAGAAATAATTCACAAGGAACTCCCGAAATGGTATGTGGTGTGACTCTCGCATCCCATTGAAACCACAATGCCCCAAATAAGCCTCAGTCAGAAAATGTTGGCGCAAAACACTAGGAGTAATCAATATGTTGTGTTTCCAAATTAGAATGGTTTGTCAACGATAATTTGATTCTACGAGAATAGAATCGTTTCAAATCGTCACTATTCATTTTGAGTGGACAATCCTGTTTAACATGACGATTTAATTTCGACAATAATACATCCGTTAAGGTAGCTTCTTCAATGAGTCTGTGGCAAATTCATGACACCATCGTGCAAAGTAAAATTTTCATAAAAAAAAACAGTTTCATGTGAAGTATGCTCCTTCCCGCCCTCCCACAACGCAAAATTGGAAGTAATTTCTATTCCTCTGGGTTGGGTTCAGGCGAAACTGGACATAACCAACTCAGGTCATGATTAAACCCTTATCCAGCCTTTACCAAATAAGGCAGGCTGATTTCCCAACGCAACAACGGCTTCGAGGTCATCAGTTTGACCATCTAAACTTATTTTTAAGCTTAATATTCCTTGGGGCTTAATTTCCCTATTCTGTCCAGACTTTAAGATAATGGATGTTGGGCTTAACTTATCATCACTAAAATAGTTTAAGTACCAAGCAAAGGGAATCACCCCTTTAAATCGCAGTTCGAGTAAATCTCTAGTGTTAGTACATGACCATTCAAACTACAGTCTACAGTCTATTTTTCATTGTTTACTGCTTAAAACTTTAAGTTATTCATGCAGGATAATAGGCCATTTCCTGACCTGTCTGTATTGGCACTTGGATCTGAATTTGCAGACTCGTCTACAACCTGGTGTGCTTTATCAAACTTATGAATCTGTTTACATGAGTCTGTAGTTACCTTTTTAGGTTTAAGACCGGTAGGTAATTCGCTGCTTATGCCCGGGCTTCACGACTGGCAGCAGACATATTTTAAATGTCCCATGGCCCCGCAAGTTTCACATGAGCGTGATTTAAGCTTGCACTAATCCTTCACGTGTTCCCGAAGGCCACAACTGAAACATCCCAAGTCCTTATTTGACTTACAGCCTTTTCTTCTTTGACTTTAAAGGTAGAAGAACCACTCTGAAATCCTTAAACATAAATTTCTGTCTCCTCAAAAGCAAACAACAGTCTCACATGCCTTATCTAATGAAACCTCTTCTGGCTTCATAGCCATTAACTTCTTTTGAGTTTGAATGCTTTTAATGCCGGCAAAAAATCTTGTCGAGCAATGAATCTTTCAAGAAAGATCCGAACTTTTACCTCTGCTTTAAGCTGAGACTTGAATCGAAGTTACTTTTTAACAACGAATCAGTTTCCTTGGAAGCCTTATCAACAGGTGCTACATAGATAGCCATTAAGTCTACACTTGCCTTAAGTGCAGAAGTATTATCCAATGAGGTGTCACTTAAAAGGTGTCACTTTTAATGCTATCAGTATAGCCTAATGGTCTCCGAGTGACCTTTTAAACTGTGTATCAATATCTGCCTTGTTCCACACAGCTGAGGAAAAGAAACTATCAAACTTGATAAATAGCAATGTGTTAATATGCAAATTCCCTAAAGTTTTGAGGTTACTCTTAACAATTTGTAACTTTACATCAGTTCATGTTTTAGCTAGGCTATCTAATAAGCTTCAATTTTAATGATAGTTCATCTTAAACCCTTCAGTTTGTAAACTATTAAGTGGCTAATTGCCAGTTTTTTTTAGTCAAACCTTTTGTTATACACAATAGAAAGTCCTAAACAACAAACTTGTACTCTTGTACGATAAGAAGTTTTATCTAATTTGCAAGGCTTAACCTATAATTTCTAAACGTTATACGTAGCGTTTATCTTTACTGTTTGCGACAAGCAACAAATCCCTCTGATTTTACGTGAGCTTATAGCCAACTGATAACTCTGATTAGAATTCCAACCCTTAGCATTCTTTCCCTTTGAAAGAAAATAGCCGTAGTGGTAGTCTTTCCCTCTGAATGAATAGCTTATTAAACTTTTTATAATGCACTAAAATTTTGTGCTGTACACAAATAACGAATCACCTTCCCCAGCGGCTTCAACACTCCCCATGGGAGAAATGTACCTGCCATTTTGGCGAAAATTACAAGTCGTGGTCTGAATCCTTCCAGAATTGGCTCGACGGAGATGAACAGGGACTCTGTGTGTGGGAACATCACCTGTAACTGGGATACTGCCACTGCCACACATGATTCACAGGTAAACTAAAGGGTTCCTAATAATGTTTTCCATTGCAGGTCACCATTAAGATTAAATTGAGATGGCTTAAACATTACTATTTATCCTCATCGCCATTGTATAATACTAGGCCCAGCCAATCCTTAAGGGCTTTAGTAAAATGAACCACAACTAGGCTGCTAGTAGGATTGAGAAAAGTGCAGCACCACAGGCTGTATACCCTTTTATTGGTTATAGTTATTAGCACAAGGAGTCACGCACAGGCAATATACACCAAAGTGTAGGTAGTTCCAACTGTTTAGTGATCAGTGGAACTATAACGGATTACTGCAGGCATACACTACAATTGCAGGTCATCACGAAACCTATTGGCTGTACAAAGTACGTTCCTCCTTAATTATTGAGTAAAAATGTGGTATGTCCTCGTGCAACTGGAAGCAAGCTGTAAAGATAAACAATATTATTGCTACTAGATGGTTCCACGGTAGATTCTTTATTTTCTACCGTGGCGCCATCTAGTGCAGTAATATTTACAGCTTCAGGTGCACGAAGGTATACCAAGTTTTTACTCAACAATTAAGAAGGTAACACGGCTTGTTTACAGCGTTATTAGAAATTTATTTGTTCATTCCGTTGTTTGCTGCATGTAAATGCTAGACAGAACTCAATGGCGCTATTTGCTGCAGGCTTTCCTTAGGTGGCAACCCACCTTTAATTTTTTACTTTTATTAATCTGGACACTGAACAGGTTTAGCTCCGCAGACATTCGAAAATTTTATACCTGAGTGATAATTATGGAACAGAAAAAGTATTGCGATAAACACCACGAAATGAATTGTACATCGCGATAAAATTGCAATATCGTTCATTGTTTCATTGATAGGCCATCAATCTTGAACAAAACTGTGATGACCATCATAACGATATCGTAATCCTGCCTTCTTTATTCTAACATCTGACTCAAATACAAATGAAAACAAATCAATAATTCATTAGAATATCTGAAAAACCACATCATAAAAAAAGGTAATGTATGAATTATTTACATTTGTACGTTTTGCATTTATTTGTTTTTTTTTTGGCTTTTTGATGTCTGCATTAACCCTATATTGCAAACGCCATCCAATCGGCATCGTACCACTTCCCGGTAAAAAAAAAAAAAAAAAAAAAAAAAAAAAAACAGAGGCCGAGACGCAGCGCAAGCTTTGTAAAGGATCCCCGGTTACTTTGTGTACAAGTATAGCCCATTGGTTTACAGACCAAGAGAATGCCGGTTCGAATCTCATGGAACTTTAAAAAAGCTTACTTCTTTAATTCATGGAGCAGAGGGTTAACTACCACCATGCACAGCCAACTTGCTTTGTGCATAATGACTTGTTTTATGAACAATAATACAATTAGAAAACAAAAAAGAACTCGTTTGATGTTTGAGGTAAGGTCTAACTGATCCGAAGACAAAACAGGAAAGGAACACAAATAAACTTTCCTATAAAGTTTCATATAGCGCAGTGTTCCTATACTGTTTCGCCCCTGTGAAAACTTATATTATATTGTTACAATAATTTTGAAAGGTGGGACATGGTTTTAGTTTTATTTGCGTGTCTAATGGTTGTATATGCAGCAGTAAGGTTTCACATGGACTAAATAAATAGTACAGGCACATTGCGGTATGTGAAACCTCACAGGAAAGTTTATTTTGTGTTCCTTTGTTGTTTTGCCTTCGGAACAGTTAAACCTTACCTTAAACATCAACCGAGTTCGCTTTTGTTTTCGGATTCGTGATACTTTGACATACCATGTTGGTTTTCTGTATTCGTTGCAAATGCACTGACTTTCGCTCGCTTTGCTCGCTCATTCACTGTAAGTCTTTCTTTGGGAAGTTGCTTTATCCGCAGCTCTCCATCAGCGGCTTTATCCGTTATTTGCAATATAGGAAGCAAGCCACATGGGCAACGGACATTTTAGCTTTAACACGGGAGAGTAACGTGAAACCAGTATTTCAATCAATTTGTAATAAGGATAATGCTTCCTCTTCACGTTTTCTGAAAGTGCGGGTGAATTGTTGGCTCACCAGCAGTATTAGCGTTTGTTTAATCTTCAGCCTTCACCTTGAGAATGGCGTTTGGTGATTGGCATTGTTGCTGCGTCGGGCAGATGACCGGGTGCGGCTAACGCTCGCTAAAACCCTTTGACCCTTGTTCTTGTTTAAAACAATGGCTGAGGGCCGGGGCTCTACAATAAAGTGTTATTAACTCCCCGTAACTCGGAACGGGACGACCAATTGAAATTTCTATTTCCATAAAGGAGCACATCTCCGGAAGTAAATCTTTCAAATGATTTAGTCTGTAGAGACCATTGTATAAACGTGTCCATAGTCTACCATCAGCACCACCACCGTATAAGACAATTAATGAAACTCACGATTCCATCTTAAGTCCACATCTCCGATGCGATGAATCGGAAACTAATAAAAATTGGTACACGTGTTGGTCAAGTCCCACAAAGCACACACACCAAATTTCTGTGGAAAATGTTGAGAGACGGTGGAGAAATTAGGCATCGCAATTTCGGCTTTAACACGGGAGACCGAGGTCAGACCTTACAGTAAAGGCTGCCGCCTTTACTAATAAAAATAATTCGATCCTATAAAGGTTAGGGTCAACACCTAGCCTATGTATAAAAATACAATTTCAAACTGTTTGAAATCTCCGACGTTTTATTTCGATTTTGCTTATCCATCTTGTCTGTGTTTGTATATGTTTACGATAGGCTTAAAGTAGCAAACATGCATTAGTGAGCATAGCAACAGATCGAGTGACGCGCTATTTCGGGAAACGAGTTGATAGTTAAATTTAAAATCAACAAGGCGTTCAATAAACATAGGAGGCAACGGCGAACAAACAAAGATTGTTTCCAGTAGAAACACAAATAAATCAAAACGTATCTTTGCTAAAGCAAACGCATCGAAAAAGGACTTCCTTCTCACTATCTTCTTGTTCTGTACCAATGGCTTTTGCAACATACATACATACATACATACGTTTGAGTGAGTGTAGCAAAACCACGGCAAGGACGAACAGAGGGGTGGGGGGCAAGTGTGGCTTCTGTTCCTAAGCTCGTGCTTCAAGGGGGGCCCCAACCCACCAGCTCAGGTCAAATAAATAAAACTGCAAAGTGAAGGCCCATTGTGTTCATTTAGACACAGGCTCTGGCTTGTGACTGTTTACTGACGGAATGCAGACACTTATTTAAATGGAGAAAAAAAAAACCGCCAAAAATGCCACAAACCGTAAAAGAGAAAAAAGGTCGAATGCCCACGGGTTCTAAGTGTATTTGCCCTACAGAAAGGTGTGAGGGGTCCCACATACAAAATTTGGGGCCACAGGGTACATTAGACCTCTGGGCGGCCCTGAGGAAAACTGCCGTCTCGCATGACAAAAAGTACCCCCTTACAAATTTCCGTAAATTCACGATACAAACAACTTATTATTTGTTTCCTGTACTTTGTATCGCAAACCTCAGATGCATTTTATAGCCTAATTATTACAGAGCGTTTCAGATGTAATAACAGACGGCATGACTTAGTGCAAAAAAGTCAATAATCCTCATTCCGACACTTTTACGTACAAAGTGTCGGAAAAAAATTACCAGTTCTTTGCACTGTAAATTACGGAAATTTTTTCACAGTGTAGGAAAAATGAATGTGAATCGTACTATTATTTTATTTTTTATAAATTAACATACATGAACGTTAAAGAAATACTACAACGACTTGTACACTTTCTGTTTTACGTGTTACTGTTATCAAGAATTTATAGGGTTGGTGAGAAGAATTTGTAACTGTAAACAGTCCCTATTGAAACGTGTTACATTCATTCCTATTAGTTCCGTCCGAGTTTTCAGAGGGTGCTACGCGTTCCATCTTGTAATTTTTGCTCATTTTTCATCCCAAATTTAAAGTAAATTAAATTACAACTAAGGATAATTAAGTGCAAGCTAGTGTCGTTTAGTTTAGTTTAATTTTCGGCTAAAAACTGAGTAGAAATTCCCACATAAAACTCATGGCGCCCTATATAAACTTGGTCGGAACTAATAGGAATGAATCTAAGACGTTTCAAAAGGTGCCTCAGTCACAACCCTATAAATTCTTGCTGTTATGTATTTATTATCTATTTTTGTAGTGTATTATTTGGTCATTTTATTGTATCATATCTTTACTTACGTATTACATTTCAACATGTAAAATGTGTAACAGTCATTGCTCTTCAGATCTTTTACATATAGTTTCTGTTATTAATTAAAAAGCTATGTAACACCCAACGTGGGCGATTTAAAAAATGTAATTAAATATTACGCATTAAGTGTTAAGTATTCACAATGAGATACCTAGTTGAGAGCTACAACATGAAAAAGTACTATCTGACATAGTGACGTTGTTCACTCCCCCATTTTCGAATGGGCGGGGGGGGGGGGGGGAACCGGCGGATTGAGGCTTAGTGGTACGACCCTAGCTAAGTCATTAGCACCAACCTCAATCACAGTTCAGTGGTTCGGGTTGTCACTGCGCCACACATAACGGAGAGGGTAAACAAATCCCGAAAATTAAATGTTATCGACGATTGCAGATTATAAAACACTCCTCACAAATTGGCGTTGATAAACTTTTTTGACCAATTAAAAAAATTAAAAGTTGAGTAGGGTATGGTTAATTTATGTATTTTTTTTGCATGTTAGCACGCTTCGTATAAGCTGCTTGAAACCCTTGAAACTGCTTAAATTGGTTAAGAAAGAATTCAAACCCTTGAATTCATTGAAATTGTTGTCTATGTCCTTGAAAGTCATCGAATGTAACGGTTTTGGTAATTTGAAATAATGCTCTAGCTTTGAGAAGACAAAGACAAGCTTGCAATTTTTTTAGAAGATTCTTAGAAGTATGATTGCCGTAAAATCGAGCGCAGTTTATCTTTCCAATTTTGTTACTGCACGCGTTTTCATCAGTTATTTAATAGGCTGTTACAATAATCT
>JAHWFP010036970.1:0-13621 GCA_023313725.1 Lithobius niger
TGCTTAAAAGGTTGACTTGCAACAACAATTACCGTTGTTTTTCGGGTGGGTTTTAAGCTGATGGAAAACAAGTTGAGTTGATGAAAGGCAAACCCTTAACGTTAAGTTGCTGTAATAGTCTTCTATAATGGTACTGGTACCTACATGCAATTACTTCATGGTTCATGATTAAGTTCTAAGCAATTAAGTATTGAGCAGTGCTAGTCTTAATTCGGCACAGATGGTGTAAGCATGCCTAGCCGAGTTTAGATCTTCCAGAAGTTGGCAGTATGTGACATTTTAAGCAGGTTATTGTCATTAAGAAACACTACAAGTGTACAAAACTCAAAAATCATTTATTACGGTACTATTTTGTTGCACCACCATTATCGTTTTACATTATTTTTATACGTGCAAATCACAACTGGCTTGCATGGTTTAAGATTTGCTTACACTCTGATTCAAAATAGTACTAAATTGCTCGGCAGAAACAATTAACGTCACTTTTTGATTGCTATTTATCACAAATTGGGCTTATTTCAAACTGTAGCAGACATGGTTATAACTTTTTGCGCCTTCGTTATTTCCTTCAAACAATCTTTTGCTTCGTTTTCGGCTTCTTTGTTGCCATTTTTAGCAGCAATGCGTAGGGCATTTTCACACATCGCCTTTGCCTCCTCAAATTTATTAACATTGATGAATACTGCCCCCATGTTACAATAAAAGGCCGGCAGGTCATGAGATGCAGTTTCAATTCCTAAGTTGATGGCTTTGTTAAGATATTCCTGTGCCAATTCGTAATCGTGCAGCAACGAACAGACTCCTCCCAGATCATTGAGAAGGACAATGGTTTGTTGGTGTTTTTCTCCATGGACCTTCATGGACATCTTTAAAGCTTCTTCGAAGTAATGTTTGGCTTTGGCTAGCCGACTGTTCTTCATTAAATGACGTGCATAATAATCTACGCTCATTGCCCACAATGTTTGAGTGTCCTCGTCACTTGCTGTAGCAGGGTCGTCCAATTTAGCCTGTTGAGTATTCATACAAAATTGGAATCCCTCTTCGGCTCTTGTGTTATCACCTCGAAACGAATATATGACAGCCAATTTCAGAGAAATATCCACCACGGCATTCGCAGATTTCGCAGTTCCATTTGCCAACATACGCTTCATGGTTTCAATAAACAACTTTTCAGCCTTTCGATATTCGCCCCTTTGAAAGGCAACATTGGCCAGTAAATCATATAAGTAGATCACAACTTGGTACTTCATTTGCTCTTGGGCAAGCTGAATAGCCACAGAAAGATTGCGTTCTGCTTTGTCCAATTTTCCTTGCTAGAAATAACGTAACAACGTAACAATTAATCACACAGGCTCTAAGCTCATTTGTGCACTTAGACCAGTGCTGTAACTAACGGGAACTCGGGGGACTCGCCGAGTCCCCTCACAAAATAAAGTGGGGCAAAAACGCTATAAAAAGTAGTGGGTGGGGGCAACAGATTTCTCTTTTTGGGGCAACAAATTAACACTGAAACCTGACACAAGATTTCATAGCTACTTCACGTTTAAAATCCCTTCCTGTTATATTACAAAGCAAACAAGTCCAACTGAACCCCAAAACGGGAAAACCCGATGACGTATCTGTCAAGAATGGGCACGTGGGGATGCTGCCCCAACCCTTCCCTCACTTGCTCCCCCTGTCAACAACGCCATTGTTTTCCTATGGCCGTCTTGTCAGTAATCTGTCAACTTTGTTTAAACTGGACAGTGGGCAGTAAGGTTAGCAATGGACAAGAAACATGTACAACGAAGTGGTTCTACCCATCAAACAAAAGGAGGGAACAGGGTGAAGAAGCGAGATAATGAAATGTTTTGAAAAAGACATCTGAGCATGTAGTACGTAGTGTGATAGCATGTATGCGAGTCCATGATCAGAAGTAGATGAAGCAGCCAGAGATACTAGGTAATTAGTATTTTAATTATATTCCTTGAAATGTGTGCCTAATCTATATATAAATTTATTTAGAAACGAGCATGATCTTTTTCATGCACCAAGCATGCATAAAAACTGTGATTTTATATGTAGCAATACTTTCTAAACTTCGGTAAGATAAGCAGTCAATCATGTCGTTTCGATTCAATTTTGAACACCATATTGTGCAGGGCCGGGCCAAGAAACTATTTTAAGGGGTGCAGGTGGTCATTTTAAAACCGCCCGCTCCCAACTGCCTGATCCCTACCCCCTCCCACCAACTATCCCCATGAATTCAATGCTGCAATTTTAGCATGATATTTGTTAAGTAACATTTGCTTACTTAATGTGAGTTTATTACAATGTGAGAACTTGTGAGTTTATTACAAATACCAATTACGACGTGGAACAATTGCGAATTTAATTTGTTTGAAAAATTTCGTGAGAGCTTTAGCGTCCGCAAATGTACTAGAGATCAAAGGATTTTTTTTCTACATTTATCCATCTTTCAATATGAAAAGATACAGATAAACCAACATAGGTTTCACAACTTTGAAACATCACGAAACATTTTCCAGATACGAACAAAAAATTCCCAGATTTTAAAATTGAATTATCCAAGCTATAAATTGCTTATTTGAAAACATTGTACATACCAGTGTTAACAGATATTCAAGGCTTTTGGCTGCATGTTAGTTTAAACATTAGTTTGAAATAATATTCCATACTTATTAAGAATTTACAACTTAGCATTCAAAACTTATTAACAGTTAAAAAAAAATAACTTTTAAACTGCAGTTGAATTGGGGTTTTACAACACCCGTCAGGCTGAAGAATGACTAAGGAAGACTGCCTAAATTTGCTTGAAAACATGTTGCAAAGGTGCCCCTGAGAAGCTAGAAATATCCTCTGAAATAGTTTAAAATGCTTCAGCTTCCGAGACATCGCTCCTGACCCAAGTGGGGAGCTTACAGCTCTCCCCCAGACCCCTAGCTGCATTTGTCAGGTCCCTTCCAAAGTACTTTTCTGCTCAGAAATGTGGATGTGTGTTGTGTGTGTGTGGGGGGGGGGTGTCCCACAGCACAGGTTTGTGTCCCCAGTGGTTGCCACTTAGTTACGGCACTAAGTTGGCAAGTTACCAGGATTCGGGGCGCTTTTACGCAGCGACTCGCCTTTGAATTCTCGCAGCTAGAACTCAATCGCGATGGCAAAGGTGACATTGCAATGGTAACAACGCTAAATAGGTTAGCTAAATCCGACATCGTTTGAGTAAATACTTTCAGTCTTATAATCCGTGCTAATAATATAAAGAATTCCTCATGACGAAACAATTTTCCCAAACGCTTCTGAACTCGCGTTATTTGCTGTTTTCGTTGTGAGGCGGCAGACATAAAACCGCCGCCATGTTGGAATTTGAGGCGATTTCTAGCTTTTAGCTGCGAGAATGCAAAAGCGAGTGGTTGAGTAAACATGCCCTAAACTGGTGCTGTAACCAAACATGCAGAAAGGATGAAAGAGCAGCAAGAGTTGGGACTCTTTAACGTATATGGTGACCTTATAATCATGTCAACAATTCCCATCAAAGTTATCTTCACATCAACATCCTCTTTTATTCATGTCAACTGACATGAAGATCAATTAAAAAATTGATTTTTTTAGAAATGTTATTGTATGGTATCAAAGATTTATTTTCCTGGATTACCCAGTCTACGTTGTGAAGCTGAGTTTTTTCCACAGACATATGTTTATAGCTGAGAGTTTACAGTTTTTTTTAGCATCGCTGCGGAATATTGTCAAAAAGTCTGATGCCCTCGAAATATCAGTATGCCTATTTGTACCACCGCGAAAGAATTATTTCACCGCTGCACAAAATTATTTGAAAGCACACACCACTGATACTGGAATGCTGAATAGTTACGGAATTCCAACGAAGCATTCATTGTGCTGCTGGTAACCAAGTGAACTTTTAAAAACCGTCAAAATAAATCATCGTTGCTGCCTTATAGCTAACAATCTTTTCCTACGTAGCTCAACGAAAAATACCATTTGATCATCGCATTTTAACTGCTAGAGGAAAGCAGGCAAATAGAACAAACAACAAGATTCTTTAACAACCCATATTCGTTTCATGTGAAAAACAATGCTTGGAGGAATTCACCCAACACGGCGACAGAACAGTGGCATTGACACTACCAATCCCAAATGTGAAACCTCAAATTGTCGCAGCGTGAGAAAACGGTTCGCATAAAACGAAAATATACAGCAGATGATGTGGTTATCGCGACACGGAACAATAAGATGACTTCTTATAATAATATCAAGATTCCTGGTTCTTATGGAAACTGTACTGTCAATACCGTGCTGCAAGAATGAATAGGCCTAATCTTGAATGCAGCGAACGAGCAAACTGCTGTTGTTGCTCACGAAATAAAAAATGGCAGCTGAAAATTGGGCCTAAAAGTTCTAAAAGCTTTAGATTTATTTAAATACTAGCTAACACTATCTGACCTACAATTATAACAATTCCAACTTTTAAATAATTAGCATTCACGATTGTAGTACGAGCCAGAGGTGTGCGCTTCAAGATTGGCGTAGGAGGTGGCATAGAGAGCTGCGGATCTTTTAAATCAACTGATTATTGTAAAGTACTATCATAATAATAATAATAATAAAACATTTGGTGCTAGCGCACACAGGCCTGAAATGGAGCCAAGGGTTGCTAACGATCAGCCCAAGGTTGTTAAGCAACCAAAAATAAATTAAAGATGCACTAACGAAGCAAGAGTTTAAAGTTAAAACTAACAGAAGAGTGTTCTGGGGTCAAGTTAAAAAAGGTAAAATAAATAAAATATGGAAACATGGCAACAATATCCTGTTACAAAGAGCCAGTATGGCAGCAACAAAAGTTAAAACAACTTACACAAACTACATAATGAGACAGGTACTTTGACAAATCTACAGTCCGCAATTTGGTCTTAAAAGAATTTAATAAGGCAGCCGTCGCCAACTCGCGCTAGGTACATCATTCTGCACCTTGACAACCCTGTTAGCAAATAAGTGTTTCCCACAGTCAGTGTGGAACGTTCCAGCAACAAGTGTGAGAGCATGAGCTCGTGTATGTTTATTAGCACGCAGCTCAACATCAACCACACCATGCAGTAATGAATACGTCAGGTCAGCCTTCAGACGGCGTAATTCGAGCGAATCTAATTTCTTTAATTCAGGCCTCCTAGCACAGGAAAAATCTTTTAAACCACGATGTGACTTGGTGAAGTGTCGCTGTACAGATTCGATTAGGTTTATGTCTCCCTTCAAGTAAGGGGACCGAACAGCACTTGCATACTCGAGAATAGACCTGACACACACTTTAAAGGCCCACACAAGTGTATCGACATCTCCAGTGGCAAACACCTTCCAAATCCACACAGAGCGCTGGCTTGCCATCGTCACAATATGGTTGCAGCGAGTTCTCACTTTCAGATCGGATGTGGATCAAATGCCAAAATTTTCAACAGTTTGTGTGTGTGTGGCAGAACAAGAAAACTGGAGAAAATGGATAATCCCATTTAAAAATTAAGTTTTTCCAATATGTAGTACACAAACTTTTTTTTTTTAACTGATGGAAAAAGCCAAGTCAGATAATTGCAAGGGTAACCTATCTGAGAGCGACGAGGCCTCATACTTTCTGGAGAGGGGGGAGCGTGTGAAGTTGCAAGGTCCACAAAGCCCTCATACCCTTCACACGGTTGACTAACTCAGTGAACACGCGCGCCACCACACGGAGGTCAGTAAGAGTGAGAGAAAGGAAACATGGCTTCCATCAGTGACATCGATTCATGTCGTTTCCACAATAAATCATGTCATTGAAAAGCCAAAGCGTTTTACTCCTTTCGTGCTTGCCCGAGATCGTCGGAAATGGGCAACCCGGCACATCCCAGCAACCATCAAATGTACTCCACATGACCAAACTATAAGCGTGCTTGACGCAATCGTTAAGGGCAAGTACAAAATTGTTCCACATAGAATCAACATATGGCTCATTTCCAATAGTGTGTGTCCAATCAACATTATTTAACAATGACCAAAGTGTTTTGTAGTTTAATTTATAATGTGGCTATATGAGGATGTATTAACGTTAAATGTGACCATACCATATCATCACTGACGATTGTTTGGATTGCAGTAAATGCTTTATTATTAATATTTTAAATCTAGGAAAGATACTCTGCAATAAATATAAACAATGTAGGCATCAATGGTGGTGGCACGTTCTTTGCCAGTTTAACCACGGTGGCCAACGTGGCACTTGAAGTAACTTTTAGACAGCAGCGATAGCGGAAACACAAAGTAAATGTAGGAGCAAATGAAAGCCTCTTAAAATAATATTAAAAGCAGCAGGCCTACCTAATATTTTAAAAAAGGTAAAATGTGAAAAAGATCAGTAAAGATCGAATGAGTATTGCACCCAGATTTTTAAGGAACATTAGAAAGTATTACGAAGTCATTAAAATGATAGGCTAGTCAATATAAATTTAAAATAAATTTCTATCCACTCCGCCTACAATTGGCCCACAGCCCGTTTCCTAGTGAATAAATAAAAAAAATGTTTCTTTTTCCTTTGGGGAGCCGCACTATTTTAAAACAAACTGAATGTACCTTCCCAAGAGTAGAATTCTAAATTTAACAAAACCAAATAACCAATTTATTTTAATTTAGTAAATAACACTGTTTTAAAGTAAACAGAATGTTCTTTCAAATCCACATTAAGAATTAAACCCTTTTGCGATAGATTTTGACATGCTCCGATTGCAAGGTTTTCCAAAAGTGAACGAGTGAATAGTATTACTGTCGAGAGAGAATATCTCGACCATTTTTGCTCTCGTGGCATCTCCACGAGACGAGGTCGAAACAGTCCGTTTTTAAGTCAAGGTCGAGACATTTAAAAACGAGATCAAGACAAGGGAACAATTTCAATTATCTTGACTTTTACAGGGCTGAAAATAGGTGGTGTCACATCTCAATTTCTGCCACAAGTTTACTCTTTGACAGTCCGTTTTTAAGTCAAGGTCGAGACATTTAAAAACGAGATCAAGACAAGGGAACAATTTCAACTATCGACTTTTACAGGGCTGAAAGTAGGTGGTGTCACATCTCAATTTCTGCCACAAGTTTACTCTTTAACGACTCAAAATTAAAATTTGCGTCGAAGCTCAGCAATGCAACTATCTTAAACGAGCTTCTGTATCAGCGTATTCATGTCCGTGTTAGCTGACACTCAGATACTAATCTTTCGTTAACATACGAGAGCTTCCCCCAGCCTCTTCTTCAGTTGTATGATGTCAACAGTTTCTGTTATGTGTGCTAACGAATTTTCTTGCACCACACGTCGCGAACTTTTTGCCGATTATGGCCGCCAGTTCTTTTTTCCCACTACGATTGTTGCAACTAACAATTGAAGCTTGTTTGTACTTGTGTGTGTGTGCCTTGCTGTAGAGCAAATATAAAAATAAAAAACAGTTGGGGATACTTCAGATTCTGTCGGAAGAAAATCAAGCAAAGATAGGACAATTGCAAATCCAATTTATTTGTTTAGGTCTTATTACATTGTTTTATTTACTTCCCTATCAAGTGAGATGCATGTTCTCACTCTCGTCCACACACACAACTCAAAACTTTCATCACTCAAAAGTCTCCTCAAAATGTGGCCATCGACTTGAGGTTGTGGTGTGGACGATTAACTTAAAACTTATCTAGAGACGGCCATCCAAATACAAAATGAAAAACTAATTTTTTTGCGGGTATTCCCAGTCTTCATAGGCACACACCACGGAAAAAAAGTTGAGTCAAAATACTCGGGCAACAATGAGTTGAGAAGCGACAAGAAGTTGGAGAATTTAAAACTAAACGTTACGACGAGATATTTTCAAATTTTGTCTCGTTTTGACAGCAACGCTGTTTGGATGACCATAGTCCCTGTGCCATGGTTGGCGCAGCAAGTTTTGCGATGCCAGACGAGTTTTACAAGGGGTGGTTTGGTGGTATAAAATAAATAAGGTTACCCTTTATTTAAGTATGCTATTAATCTAAAAATCGACGCTAACAAAATATCGGTACTCTAACAAATGAATGGGTATTGGAAAATGTATCTTTAACTTTTACTCGGAAATCATTAAAGAACCATTCTACAATTTAATTGAAGTCGTGCATGTAGTTTTTTAGACTTCTCCGTATTTGTATGACTTGCAGCTTGCACTAGGTCAAACTGCTTCAGACTGTAAGGTCGTGCGCATAATGGCTATTTATGTTAGATTATTCTGTCAAAAGAATTTAAGTCAATTTTACGAACGTAGTTACACAAACAAAATCTGAATTAAATCCTAATTACAAAATTAGGATAATTTTAATATCCTGTCTGGGGGGGTTTGACGTTAAACCCGGAAAGGAAATGAAGGGAGGAAAATAGGCCTTTTGATAATAGACACCATCTGTAAATGTCCTATGTGATATTTTGCCACACGGACACATGGTGTCTTATTTCCCCCCCCCCCCCCAACCTATCGGTGAATGGGGAGAGGAAGGAAGGGCTTGGTATAAAAATTGTTGTGGGACTCGTCTGCCTCTGCACTTGAAGTTTTAACAGTTTTTTTTGAAAGGAGCCGTATCCCTTCCTATGAGTCTGAAGGGGTTGGGTCCAAGACAGCAAGGGTAGTTTCCGCCTTCTGAGAAGATGTAGTTTGTTTTCCTCCGATAGATTCTTGACGCTTGGGGAAAGATTGGTATCCGATTTCCGGAACTGGTACCCTGACTTCTACCTTTTCTTCTGAGGGAAGGGTTGATTCTTCTTGGCCAGATCCTTGACATTGTCGACTAGGTTGGGAGCGATTATGAGTAAATGACCGTTGAAAAGATCCTTAGAATTGTGGATTGGAAGGAGCTGAAGATTGCCAATGGTGTCAGCGGGGATCCCGGATGCAGATTCAAGTAAGACATCACACATACGAAAAGTTATGTTATGCAGGAGCAGGGTCTCCCAATTGAAGGCGTCCTTGTGGACGGATGAGGCCATCTTGAGGAGTTGCTTGCATATCGTTAGTGTTGGGATCTTCCAAGAGCACAGGATGGTAGGAGATAAGAATCTTGAGAGCTGCAGCGGCTGCAGAGTAGACAAGTTCTGCATGTGAGTTTGCTAAAATTCCGCATCATAGTAGTGTGTCGTCATCGTCATCTAACATAATTAAAATCGTTCAGTGTGTTTATTTATCTATTTATTTATATGTGTGCCCTTCTACTCCTCTTGAAATAGTGGCCTCAAAAATTGGTGAAAGGGTTCGGAAGAAAGGGAATTTATCCGAATTTCTCTTAGGCGTATTCTAAATGCCCCAAATGACCGTTTGCAACAATCAGCAACAATCACACAACAATGTATGACGTCAACGATTGCTGACCAAATTTTTTTGTGTGGAAGCCTAACTAACTTTTCGGGAACGTCCGTCAACAACGGTTAGGCGGCAACAGACCAACAAGGAACAAGTCATTTAATAACTGGTTTTTCTCAATAACAATCGCAAACACACGCAGCTTTGCTCAAAAATTGTTGTCGATCCAATAGACACATGCAAAATACAAGGTTACAAGTATGGGGTAACAGATGAATAGTGACAAACTAAGTTGACATCTAAACCTGATTTAAAGAGGTGCTGCAATAAGGAATCCCTCGAGCGGAGCGAGACAATGCCAACGGAGTGAGCGAAGCGAGCGATGTGGCTAGTACTGGAACTGGGGCATGAATTGCTTTGGGAAACTAGAGACGCGAGTCAAGTTCGTAGTTTGTATGCTCCTGGAAATACTCAGCTTCTTTGAATGAACTGTAGCAGTTTTTATGAGGGTGCACCAGGACCCATGGCCTTAAATAACAATTTTCGCTTCTTGTGATCGTGGAGGCAGAGGACCTGCAGTAGCGATCAGTATCAGTTTGTCATCATTGCTCAGCATCAAGCACTCATCGTTGAGATGCTGGCAGATTGTGGCAGGGGGTGGAACGCTGGCGACCAGAGTTGTCATAGTTGTCGTTGGGGTTGAAAATGGAGGGTCGGTATTCTTTGCAGAACGGCGTGTTTTAGAGGTGACGGAATGCTACTTTCACAAAATGGTCCCAGGGTACGAAATCTGGTGCCTCCTTGAAAATGCCATTGTCGTCCGAATAGTCGGAGGCGCTTTCCGAAACGAGTGGAGTTGTGCGTTTTCCTTGGTGTGCGCGATACGGTCTGGCAAAATAAATGTCACTTTCATAAGAGAGAAGCTGAAAAAGAGAAAGAATCATCAGGTGATCTGCGACGAGAAACCCAATAGTGGCACTCGAAGGTTTGTCAAAGTTATCTAGCTTGAATCGCTCCTTACAAGCGAGAGAAATGGGATTGAGGATGATCACTAAATTTGACAGTGGGTTAGGATGTGTTTCTGAAACGTGTTTCTGAAGAGCAGAAGAAGCCAGTTGCTTCCCTTTAGAGAGGGGTTGAGCTGTCCTCGTTTTTGGCAATGTCTCCAGCGACATGGATCTGGAGATGCTACGTTTTCGAGTGGGACATTCAGGGAAGGTGTCCACCTAGGAGCCGCTACGTTTGCGAGTGGACGTTCAGGAGAGGCATCCACATAGGCGCCGGCGCCAACGATTTCACAGGTGCAGTCGCTGACAATGGCGAGACAGATCGGGGGGGGGGGGGGGGCCACCAAGGCGACGTCTCTTGGAAGGTTTCTAACCACAGTGTTCAAGAGAAGATGGTCTCGGCAACCCATGCTAAGACTTCATTTCTAGAAAAAACTGTTCTACAACTTCTCTGATATCTTCATTAACCCTGTTGGAGGGATTTGTTGCCGTAGAAAGCTTGCCTGGGTCAAACTTTGCTGATCGCACACGTTTTATGTGGCTTGGCGATGCCTTTAAAGCACTTTCTTATACACTGGACCGGAATCACTGGTCACATCCCCACGCTCCGGAGGGTAGGGTGATGGACAGCTACTCTTGTGCTCACTTGCATTCACATTCTCAGCCAGTCAGGGCTTCGCTGAAGGAGCACGATCCTCCAACTCCGCCGACTTCTAGAGAAGCGGCGGAGGACACAAGTCGTGATTAAGGGGTTGAGTCTTATTGTGATCGTGCTTTAAATTGTCATTTTCACACTTAGAATGCTGGAACGCGACGGCGTATTCAGAGGGGGAAAGAGAGTAGACATCTTGTTTTGCTTCCACAGCGTCGAAACGGGAATCGATGAGACTTCATGGGTTGCAAAAGGTCTTCGACTATGTCGAACTGAGAATTCATCTTTGCCTGAGTGCATTTCATTAACAACCAGACCAATATCACTATGTTCGAATTGAATAGAAATGGAAGTAGAAAGATCATCGTCGGCTGCATTGTTAGCCTCATCACGAACAAGAGTGACGTGGCTGAATTTGGGGACATCATCAACGTTTGCTAGAAAGTCGTCAGTGGTCCAGGAGGGGGTGGGGGAGTATTAAGCGCCTCATGTCTTAAATCGAATGAGGATTAGGAAGTTTTAACATCAGCATGAATTTTAGTAGTAGATTTTAATTCAACGGAAGCTGAACAACTACAGTTTCGTTCTTGATGCTGACCCGACCTGTGCCAAGTAAATAAAATCTTAGAGACACATTCGGCGTGGTGAAAGCCGCAAATATCGCACTTCACAGTAGTCAAATTACGGGCCCTACACTTACTACCCTCGGGGTGAATATCATTTGGAGTTTTGGTATGAGCACATGTTTGGAAGTTACAAGAGTTTATGTTCATCATAGAACCGAAAAACATGTGTAATTCAATAAATTGTACTAGCATAAAGGGCTCGATGGTCTACCAATCGCGCCCAAAGCAATAAGTGATGTCATGGCCGCTTCTACGTGTTATTGTGCTAACACAGAGCAGGGTCATTGGCGGGAGCCAACTGGTGTTAAATAATTTTAAAACAATTGATCATTGTTAGTTTTGGGCCAAAAACTATTTTAGCTTTTATCGTAAAGTCCCTAATTTTAACAATGCTCTAACAATACTATCACCACACTAAAGTGTGGCGATATGGAAGCCATGCACAATGAAGTGTGGTGATACAACATTGCCGACACTTTCATAAGGTAGAATTCCATTTGAGAATTAATTTTTTTTAATGTTATCCTACGTTCCTTGTTGAAAAAAAAATTGAAACCCGTGCACTTTTTACAATAGATAAAAGCAAATTATTCTCGCATGGTTTTATTAAGCTGTTCTACATTTCGAAATCTAGACAAGAAAATTAAATACTTTAAATATGCTTGCTACTCCCCATCCCCCCAGAAAAAAAAAACAGCTGGCAACTGTAAATCAAAAATCTAACGTGAACTTGCATCGGCCTTTAGGAAACACAAACATAACGTAAAGAAATATACGTGAAATTTCATCCGTTAAGATTAAGCGTTACGCTATTTCCTTCCAAGCAACCCCACCCCCAAGAAAAAATGACACCCACAACGTCCCTAACTGCCCACACAGTTCACAAGAATATGTTACCACTGACTTGTGCGTATAATGGCCCCAGTGACTAAAAATGAAAACAACTTTTTCTTGGGCATAAACTTTTCGCTGTCGTCCAAACCCACAACGTTCAGTTTTCCACATTTGAAGCCATCAGAGAGATACTACTACCATTAAATGACATCAGAGAACGACTTAAATGTGGAGAACCCCAGCTCAGAAAGCATATTATGCAAATTAAAGAAAGACGACACATAACGTAAAATGCGAGAATTAAAAAAAAATTAAAAAAAACTTTTTAGGTTAACCTAGGGTGAATGACATAATTTTTCATTATGAAGTTTCCGTAATGTGCAAGATAAGATATCAATCCACCGACTTTAAAAAAAAAACAGGTTTTCCTAAACCTATTTTTTTTAAAGAAAATCTCTTCCTCTAGACACATACCCCGGCTCACCCCTCCTCACGCGTAAATGGTACCGGCCTCAATACTGACTGCAAGAACACAAAATTATGCAAACGTGACGACACAAATTTGTATAAACAACAGATCTTGCAATCCATTTGCGAAGGCAAACTTTCCATTTCGAAAGTTAGGGACCGCACGATAAATTAGTTATACTACCCGTGTCGAACTATGGGAGCCGATGGGCGATACTCCTTACGTGGCCAATCCGCTCGAACTACATCGCGATGGCGTTTCGGCCTTCGGTGTCAACGTCATCTTGACATAGTTCTTGCGGATTGGCCATGTGCGAGATATCGCCCATCAGGTGATAAATCCCATACAGTTCACCAGTGGTACAATAACTATCACTTATTACTGAAGTTTTAGTATTTTGCAGATAGTAAGCAACATTACTCTTTAAGTGATGCTGCTTTAGCTGCCACTGATGATTATTTTTCTTAAGTCGTAAGAATTTTACTTATGTGATCTTTACATACATGGTGTTTAAAAAAAAAACGCTACACGCCGAATTCGAATTTTTTTAAGTCCAACAACCATTCCCCATCACTATAACCCTTATCCCTGACCTCAGTAAAGAAATCAAGAAAGTTATTCCTGACCTCAGGAAAGAAAGCTTTTATTTGCATTTCAAATAAGAACCGAAAAGTAACAAAAGCATGTGACAGCCCTGGTTGGTGGAC
>JAHWFP010036970.1:18621-53108 GCA_023313725.1 Lithobius niger
CCCCCCCCCCCCAGGGTTCCACAGGCGTGTTTTCTTTTGCTTTATTATTATTTGAAATCTAGGAATTCCTCACAGAACTGAATGTGTCGATCGGAATCATCTTCGTGTTTAAGGCGTGAATACTTTCCTTTTGCAAATTGTTATTTGAAATCCAAATACTGTAAATGCATTTCTTTTAGCTATTTTATTTGAAGGCCAAATAAATGCTTTCTTGTCTTTCATTTAAAGTTAAAAAGTAAATGCACATTTTTTTTTCTTTTTACTTGAAACCCCACCCTCCCCTCCCATCAACCAGGGTTGCCACATGCGTTTTTTCCTTTTGCGTTTTTATTTGGAATACAGCCTTTATTTTAGCTATTTTGCTTGATGGCCAAATACATTTTTTCCCCTTCTTACTCGAAATCTAATTAAAGGCTTTTAATTAGGTTGTCCAGGGTTGTCCAATGCTTTTGTTACCTTTTGCGTTCTTATTTGAAAAGCAAATAAAAGCTTTCTTTCCTGAGGTCAGGAATAACTTTCTTGATTTCTTTACTGAGGTCAGGGATAAGGGTTATAGTGACGCGGAATGGTTGTTGGACTTAGAAAAATTCAACGTGCAGTGTTTTTTTTGAAACACCCTGTATAGTCAAGAAAAATTAAGCAGCAAACAAAACTGGTCACATGAAATTTTGGTGTTATATTTCGGTATCCGGCTAAAGGATCGCATGACCAAAAAATAGACAAAACATTGCATGGCCAGAACATGGCAGATACAACATCGTGAAGAAGAACATTGTGGACGAAACATAGCACGGGTGAAACATCATGGACGTAACATCACAAATGAAAAAACTTTTTTTTAAATATGAAGTGAATTCGTATGACAACTGCATCCCTAATTTGCAAGAAACATTTCAAATTATGGCGATTTCTTTAAAATACAGTATCAGCGTCAGATGACAACTCTTCATCTTGTCACTTCTTACATGAATGTAACACAAGATTCTGGCCACATTGTAGCCAGTTTATTTTTTAAATATACTTAATGTGCAATTCAGTACACCACGCATTCAGACTTTTTAGTAGCGTCGTGTTGGTAAGTCTGCCTTTCCAACTGCATAAAACAGTCGCACATTTCTATCCTCACCTCAGTAGTACTCTACCTTATGACATGTGGAATTACTGATGCAGTGTTAGTGCATCTTGTTTAGAATGTGGTATTATATGTAAATTGCCTATTTTGTTTCAAATCCTTAAAAGTAGGGTAAAATGTTGAAACTGCCAACAAGCACACCAGGAATATGAAGGCTACATAGAGAAACAAAATTATTTTTCCACAAAACTGTCACCTGTAGGCTGGTTTAACAACAAAACTACTCCAAGATCTCCAAAAACCAGAAAGGGCTAGAAATAGGGGTAGTGGGCAGGGGTGTTTCAGGATATTTGTTATCGAGGTTTAGTAACTATTGGCTAAATCCTAATGACGTGCAAGATTTCAAAATAATAAAATAATTTTAATGGAATACGTAATTGAGTTAGTATTGTTTGTGAAGCAATTCCATCTGCCCTACCAGATCAATGTGTAACACACCACCAAAAAAATATGCCAACCGGTTCCATGATAAAACTTTTTTACAACACAGAACAAAAATGCAAATTATATTAGGCTCCATGTTTTCAAGCTAGCACATATAACTGGAAAACATGTGTGCTAGTATGTCAAAATAGTAGCCTTTTCCTCAAAACAGTTCATGGTTGTTTCACGTGTTCTGATTCAGACGTTCGTTTTTTGAGGCCAGATTGCATCATTTTCCTTCTTTCTGTCAAAAATAAATAATCCAATGCACTTCACATGTTTACGAAAAAAATAAAAGTATAATTAAACGTCTATAACTAGTTCCAATGCCGATTTGTGTAATTTGACGCTTCGAGCTACGTTATCCAGGCATTGTATAACATTTTGTAAACTTCTCGGAGCCATGTACCAAAATGATTGTATAGAAGGAATGGCTCAATTTTGAACCTCTACTAGGCGTTTTACGAGGCGGCAAGGAGATGCAAGCCCATGGATTACACCAGGAAATATTCTCAGGGCCCCAGATATTTCCCAGAATAGGACCATAGTCATTGAGAAAGCTAGTAGTCTCTCACTCACCCTTTTTTTTTGTCCACTTTCAGGTCCTCGCTTCCGTAAAATTTATCACCCTAAACCCCTTAGGGATTTTACCCTAAACCTTTTCATGCCCACTGTACCCACACGCTATGGAACCTCACAAAGTGCCGAAAAATCTTACGAAATTGGGGGAGGGGGGTCTACGTCCTAATGCACTTTGCAAGCTTTGCGAGGGGTACACAAGGGTCCGAAACAAAGTGGTGAACAGGAACCCAGCTCCCTATAAATTCTTGATGTCGCTAAACCAAATGAAATACTGGTTCGAATCCCAAAGATGTGAAAAAAAACCCGAAGATTTTCTGAAAAATAATCCAATCCATGGTCCCCCCCCCCCCCCACTTTTTCGGGTGCTATCGAGTGTTTTCTGTTTTGTTAGGTTGGTAAAAATACTAACATAATACCATTTAATATCAAATTTCGTTATTCATTTCGCCCTTGTCAACATAATACCAGTCCCCAATAAACCTCTCCTTACTAACAACTAACACAGACTAAATATAATTAGTGATTTATTACAAAAGGTAGTATTAACCTTTCATGTCAGCTAACCATTGCTTATTTTTAGGATGGAGCAACAGGACGGATGATTTTTTTAAACATAGACAACAATTATGTAAAACTAGAGGAAGCCAGTGCTATGCTATGGTCATGAATTAAGTTTACGGACACATTTTCCGGGACATTTTTCCGGCCCTCTTCCCGACGACTTGTAAGATTGATCGACCACTCATGCCTGCCTCCTG
Source organism: Lithobius niger (assembly GCA_023313725.1). NCBI lineage: Eukaryota > Metazoa > Arthropoda > Chilopoda > Lithobiomorpha > Lithobiidae > Lithobius > Lithobius niger. The sequence goes on from JAHWFP010036970.1 coordinate 21,517, forward strand.
TTTGCATGCAGGTAGAATGGGAGAGCGCATTTGCAATGCGGGCGCGAGGAGGGGAGAAGTGATTGCTCTGCCCGACGACTTGTCAGATTGAACCTTTATTGAGTTGATCGACCACTCATGCCTGCCTCCTGTTTCCATGCAGGTAGAGTGGGAGAGTGCATTTTCAATGCGGGAGCGAGGAGGGGAGAAGTGGTTTTCCTTTTAGCCGGCCTCCAAGATTATTATAAAGATATGTGGAAAAAAATCTAATACTGGGGTTTATTACGTTTTTATTTTCAAGTTGGTTGGGCTTTTTCAGGTAAACTCAGGACTCCTGTCACTGTCCTAGCTATACAAGGGGTTAAAAAAAAATAAAAATTCCCTGAAACTTAACCGGGATAATCATGGTAGTGATGAAGTGCAATATTTAGGTATTTAATATTTTTGTTCATCATATTTTTAAAAAATGACAATTCATTACACTGTTCGATGCGATGCGTTTACCGAAAATCATGTTTTTGGCACTCTTCCCTCCAGTTTTAGATGTAAGATTAAAACACAAAAGACTTTCAACGAACGACCATTTCAAAGCCCTTTGCATACAAACTTCCAAAAATTACAGTTCCATATTTTTTTGTTGGCCTAGACAATTTCATAAATATAATAAAATAAAATCTCTTTGAAAAAGAAAATAAAGAATTGCATAAAGAGGCCTCGGTTCGGTTCGGTTCGGCCTCAGTTCGGTTCGGTTCGGCCTCAGTTCGGTTCGGCTAGACAGAGAATGACTTGACGTCATCATCGAGTGTTTAGTCATGGCATATCGCTTATCCCCGTTTCCTACAAGGTGCACTTCCGTGTTCCATTACCGCCACATCAAGATGAACGTGCGCCATTTCTTAAACATAGTTTGCATAGATGTCCCTTTTCTTACTCTTCTCTTCGTTTTAAAGTCGCACTATCACCGATTGAAAGTACGCAGAATCTGGGAACATCTAGCGCTATCTAGTACTATCTAGCACTAGCTTGCAGTAAGCGAAGGCATGCACAACGGCATTTCTTTTAAAGAAACAAACACGCCACGGCCTCCTTAATTACTTAGTGAAAATTTGGTACGTCCTTGTGCACCTGGGAGCAACCTCTAAAGGTTAACACTATCGCCGCCACTAGATGGCGCCATGGTATTTTCGTTCGCTTTTCAATCGGTGATAGTGCCACTTTTAACATCCCCACACTGATAAATGCTTAACGATGTTAATCTCTGTAGCTAGATTGTGCTAAGTTTACCACAATTCCCTACAGAGTTTGGCCTAATACGCTGCAAAGTTTAAGATGTGTATGGGTTCATTTGAACTCGTTTACACAAGGTACACCTATCCTACTGGCAATATTCAAAGCATGCGAAGTCATTCTCTCACCGCCGGCCCAGACTTTCAAAAGTGTTTTTAACATGCTCGTCCTTTCTTTTCCAACTTAGGCCTAATCAATTTTCTTTTAGCACTTATTCCTTGAAGTCAGTCACACTGTAGTTTACAATAGGTAAACCATGGTAATACAAAATGTCCACATCCTCACCTATGGACATGGATGGCATGAAACAGCCAGTGAACCAAGTTGCAACGGCCGTGCAGAATACATGCCTAAACCATCGACAGTCAGCCAGCCATTACACTACGACCAAGAGATGGTAGAGTTGGGCACAATGGACTGTTTATGCTAAAATTGTGCATCTGCTCGTTTTCCATACATCCAGGTTATAGTAAACAAATGATGGAGTTCTTTACGGTGAAAAATTACAATATTTTCCGAGACTTTTTGTCCAACTTACCAACTTATCCAGGTTATAAACATTGCATCACAAAATCATAATTTTCCACAAGTCAATTTACTATAAATCCTATTTACTGCAAACAAGAGGAGAGGGAGATGATCTGTAGTTAACGGGAGTCACTGGGTTTAATGTCTAATTTTGCCAAATGCTTTCCATTGGCTGAAAACCGTTGTATTTAGTCACCAGCACAAAGGTTATTTTTTTTGCTGAAAACCATCGGCAATAGAGCAAAAGAGCCGATACTCCAGCATATGATCATAATATGGTGTACCGTAGGCGATTCTCTTTATCTTTTAAATTACAGCCAGAAAAGTTGATAACAAAAATTTGACAACTGCCTAGGCTCGATCCCACATCATAAACTGGTTAGATCTATGAATCAGTTGAGCTATCATAGCATGAAAGCCACGACTTGTCTGTCCTATTTGTAACTTGGTAAGCCATGGGATTCGATCCGGTAACGAGTTGGTTTGCAGTCGACGACGATAAAGACTGGGCTGTGCTTGGCGGCAACATTTGGAGTCCCCGGGAGCCCCTCATGTGAGCTAGTGTTGCATCATTGAACTCTGTTCTCTGAGCCATTTCCATATGGGCAACAAATTCTTTAAAAGGGTAAATTCCAGTGTTCCAGTCGTAGGCTGCGAGAGCTTGAATCCTATCAAGTTCCCAACACTACTCATAATCCTAAAAAAAAACTTCCAGCAAGCTTACACTCATTTTCACACTAGATAGTTCATTGTCTAGCCAATTTACAGCTACTTCCAGTAGATAATGAACCATCTGCAGTGTGAAAATGAGTGTAACTTAACTTTGCATTTCACAATATGCACATGATATCGCACCTCCGATCATCGCAGGTATCCACCATGATGTCCAAAAGTGATCAGAATTAGCCAGAATACATCCCATAGCCAGTGAAGGAGATTGGTAGTCTCACTATTACTATGGGAAAAGAAATTCAGGTTCAGACCTTGATGGTGGTGGTTATTTGCTACCTTGCCCTACAACTGAACCAGACGGCGCTTATCTGCTCAGCAACGTTAACACTCAACCAAACTCATCCGACTTTTGTACCTCATGTGAGGCAGAGAGCATAGCTTGGCATAGCAGAATTAGGGGATTAGGAGCACAGATACTGTCGTCACAACAGTGGAGTACGACACATCCCTGTTAATGTTCAAAGATATCAAACTAATATTACCGTAAATCGCCTATTAAGCACCCATGAGCTGTTAAAATTAAAAAAACAAAAACGGGGGTGGCCCATACCAGAGTTATAATTTGAATCTTACTTCTGTCCAGGGAGGGTGTTTAAGCCTAAATTCATCGTGGAAAATTCGGCATTTATGCAATCATTCATGTACGTGAGGTGGGTTTGGTCGAGCATTACCTCTCCTTTATTCTCATTTGTTCAGAAAGTTAGTTTATTAGTTACTAGTTTATTTAGTTTGCTTTAATAAAGCAAATTAAATGTCTGATGCGGGTGCTCAGTGGGCCAGTTTTGGTATATCCACCCATGGGGGAGGGGAGGGGGACGCTTTAACTAGGTAATTTGACCTTACAGCATTTTAGGGGGGTAGGCCGTAGCTTTGCCAGGGCAGTTAATAGGCAATTTGCAGTACATGGGAAGCACGGAAAATAATTCCCAACATTACAACAGAAGGCATTCAACTTTTCAAAATGGATTTTTAGTTATGGAGTGACTAACAATAGGTGAATAGGCATCGTGACTGTACTTGATGAGGAATACTGAGCAATATTAGGGAAGTTTGAGAGTATGTTCCTCTAGCCAAGTGGCAACACTGCAGGAAATTTGTCTTTACTGGTACTGATCAATTAATACAAAAAAATGATTAAAAAATGTATTTGCACAATTTAAAGAGCAAATAAAAACAAACACGTATCAATTCACCATTTTTGATACAGTCTCAACAGTCACATGAATTCAAAATCCTAATTTAAAAATGACACACCACTTAGTTTGAAAATATTGAGCCCATGTTTTCTTCTGGCACGCTTAGATGTCAAAGGAAAATATATTTTTTGTCCCAATCTCTTTGCAAATTTTTCAGTCTGGTTTTTCTGGAGTTGGGGGGGGGGGCTCAGAATGATTGTCTTCGACGGGCCACCACATCACCGCTCACTTCGCCTTGATCATTGGCACACGAACGATCAAGACAAAGAGAGCGGTGATGTGGCAGCCTGATGAAGACAGTCGTTCTGAGCCCCTCCAACTCCACAAAAAACAGACTGTCGAAAATTTGCAAAGATGCTGGAACGAAAAATATCTTTTTCTTTGAAATCTACACGTACAAGAAGTAATCACAAAATCCTAATTTGTGTAATTTTAGCTTTACAGTGAAACCTCTTTATAACGATGTCCAAGGGTCCTTGAAAAGTAAAATGTTATATCAGGTTATTGTTATAAACGATCACTTTTGTATGCATTGCTGCTCAAAGGGCCTCGAAAATGGAATTGTTATAACAGGTTTATTGTTGTTAAGAGGTATTGTTATAACGAGGTTTGACTGTACTGTGATACATTTGTCTCTTTCGCCTACACTACATGTCCCTCAGTCCTGCTCCACATTCATACAAATGTGTGTGTAGAAGGACATATTGGAAGTACCGCGGTGGAAGGACTTATGCATAGAACACGTCACAAATTAAAGCTTCAAAGTGAGTCGCTGAGGTTATCCTAGTTGGTAAGACATACTCAATTGCTAACAATATCCAATTAGTTTAAATAAAGTACAATGATTATCGCCAAACTAAATTGCATTGGTATAAACTAAGTTTGTCACCAAACTTGGAGCTGGATATTATCTTGCATTTGAATTTTCTTTTGCAATTTTGTCGGTTCCATAGGAAAATCGGGTACCCACTCTGTGTCATGGGACCACTACTTTCCCCCGCCCTTTTCGCAAAATGCCCTTTGGCGAAAAAAAAAAAAAGTGGCAATTTTGTGCCAACATTTAGTAGTTCAGCATTGCCCGAGAAATGGCGTAAAGACGCCGAAAAGCTCCCCCCCCCCCCCCCAAAAAAAATATCCATACTGTCCCCTTTTACTAAAAGTTGCCCCTGCCCTCTCAGGGTCTGAACGTTTCTGCTTTGCATCCCAATTGTCTTGTCGCTACCTTGGTGGTTCCCATTGTCAGATGCACGCCTCTGATCTAGAAACAAGGCTTTACCTGCGCACGTGAGAATTGGCCGAGCTGCGAGCAACAACATTCCAGTCTCATCCCAAAACAGTAACTTTTAAGAATGAGCCGGAAACTATCAGTCGCCACTTGTTGAGAGTTTATTGCACTTTGTGTTGTTCATCTGTAACAGGAGGATTTCTGCAACATAGATGAGGCAGTTTTAGCATGGTTAGGTCTTAACATGGCCTCCTCATTACATCCTGGCAACCAAATAGGGACTCGCAACCTGGACTGCTCGGACCGCTGCTGCTTCCAGCTGGCCTTCCTTATTTCCTTACCTTTGCATCCCCATTGCCCTTTTGCTACCTTAATGTTTACCGTTACGACTGCATTGTCAGTAGTGTACCGTCCGTTCCCGAGGCGACGATACTATGTCTGCGTGCATGAGAACTGGCCTAACTATAACTGTAAAGGATGAGCATAATCCCTGACTATGCGTGGCCACTTGTGATAGTTTATTGGTCTTTGTGTGTGCACCGTAACAGGGAACTGCTGCAACATGAACGAGGTAGGAAGAGGATATCCAAACATGGCCATTTCACAACATGCTGTTGCCCGAACAGAACTCGAACCCTGAACCGTTACGACCGCTTCTGCTTTAGCTGGCCTTGCACATGTTCTAACCTTTGCGTCCCATTGCTTGCGTCGCTACCGTGGTGGTTTCCGGTGCGAGTGCATTGTCAGTAGCGTGCCGTTTGCTTCCAGGGCAATGAAGCAATGCCTGCATGTGTGAGAAGCTGCAAGCTGCAGCACTCCCATCTCTGAGGGGCAGCAGCGAAAGGCAAAGTGGCAGAAGGATGGTGGCAGGCTGTGACGTCCGAAATGGTTGCGGGAAGGGTAAATTTGTTGGGGAGTTTATTCATCGAAGCCGCAACAGGAGTGCAACAGAAGGTTGAGAGGACGGCGAAACGCTGACGACTAGGCGAAGTACATGTGGGCGAAAGGATGTCATCATAGGACGAATCCTTCGGAGTGGCTCAGGATCCAACCCTGAGCAAAGACGGTCTTCGGCAGTCCATGACTTGATCGGGTGAAGGCAGGGCGAAGTGGACGAAGGCAAGCATATTGAGGGTAACGCACACAATAACAGATTAAGCCTAATCTGGCAAAAAGTGTCATTTTATGTGATGCCGCAGAATTTGCGACTTAGGGTAACAGCAGATAGCAGCCAGGCGGCATCAGAGAGACGGAAGGCCATGAATGATGTGTAAAGACCGTAAGAGACTTGTTTTCTTCGAGTGAAGCAGGACTTAAGAAAACCAATCCAATGATTGATTATGCCTAATTTGGGAGCCGGCGAAAATTCTATTAACATCGACAGCACCAAGGAACTGGAAAAGCCTCCTGGCACAAGGAAGTGAAGGTGCCAGTGCCGAAGTTGGAGGCGGTGAAGGGCTAACTAAAATGTACGGGTCAGATGGAGGAGGACTTACATAGGAGAAGCCAACAAGGGTGATCGGTCCTTTCCTGTGGTTCTTGACCAGGCCATAGCGAAGACAATCTTCGATTGCGGGCAGTCTTGAACCGATGAAGATAAAGCAGGAGAAGGTAGGCGAGTTCAGGAAGAAGGTGAAGCATGATCGTACCAGTGCACGCTGGAGGAAAATAGATGACAGGCCACCTCGCCTGCTTTTATAGAGGGGCTGCGCACGCACATGTGCAGACTGGGTTACGCAGCAGGCCAGCTCTAGACAACTTTAAAACTTCCAGGGAAGAAAGCATTCTTTTAGGAAAGAATGCAAAAATTCACAGATAATGTATATTTCTGAACGGCAATTAGTAAAATAAAGTCACCCTCGCAAGATAATAATTTTTGCTTTTGTTTTTAGTTTATTCATTTAAAAAAAAAATGCTTTTCTTGCTGAAAAGGATAGGCCATGGTTTGCCTAAATTCCCAAACCACCTGAAAACCCAAATAAAATCCAACAGTTGGTTTTTTTTTTTTTTTTGGTTTTCTGTATTACAAAATCATCCTGTGGCTAGATCATAAATAGACATAAATCGCTGTAAATAATATTAAGGAAAATTGGAAATTAGCCAACAACGAAAATTATGCACTAGAAATAACGTAGTTCAGTAAGCCACCTTTATTCACTTACGTTTCGTCGGAGTGGCAATTGGCATGAACTAGATTCGAACCGGCTACCCAGTTTGCCCCCAGATCACTTGCATAGCGCCTTAATCGCTATGGCCACATCCTCCACTGGCATAAAGATAACTCACTGAACCCGCTCCATTGCCTATGGTCGAGCAAATTTCGGTCAAATGGAGTCTTGGTCACGGTTGTGACCTTAATAACGGGTTTAGTGAGTTATCTTTATGCCAGTGGAGGATGTGGCCATAGCGATTAAGGCGCTATGCAAGTGATCTGGGGACGAACTGGGTAGCCAGTTCGAATCCGGGTCACGCCACGCCGACGAAACGTAAGTGCATAAAGGTGGCTTACTGAACTACGTTATTTCTAGTGTATAATTTTCGCTGTTGGCTAATTCCAATTTTCCTTAATATTATTAAAAGCGATTTATGTCTATTTATTTCTCCTTCATTGAGCTTTACGAGTGTATGATTTGTCTTCCCTCTCCATTACCTATGGCCGAGCAAATTTCTGTCGAATGGAGTCCTGGTTACGTTTGTGACCTAAATAATGGGTTCAGTGAGTTATCTTTATGCCAGTGGAGGATGTAGCCATAGCGATTAACGCACTATGCAAATGATCTGGGAGTGAACAGGGTATCCGGTTCGAATCCGGGTCATGCCACTCCGACGAAACGTAAGTGCATAAAGGTGGTTTACTGAACTACGTTATTTCTAGTGTATAATTTTCGCTGTTTGCTAGATCATAAAAGCAGTTAACCTACAAAGGTTAATATTTCCTTTGTAACAAATTACTAAGATTTTTAAGCTGTTTTTAATTGCTTGTAAAGAAAGGTTTTTGTTAAAAAAATGACAATTTACAATGCTCATTGCATTATAATATTGTGTTTTACAGGTACAGTAGGCCTACTTGTGGTCGTTAGGCATAGTTAGTCACGTAAGGTGTTGGATGGAAAGGGTTTGAGGTCATGTCTAACAAACACTAAAAAACTAAAATAGAAGCCTTGGTACCGGTGCACACGTGCGGTACCGTATTTGCGGTTTGGTTTACGTGCCATCTAATGGGTACTGCACACGTACTTGCGTCAACATTGCGTTACCGCCCTCCGCTCGTGCGGTCATTTTGCACCGCAAATTCCCCCGTCAACGCAGCAGTACCGCAGCGTTAAAAAAACGCAACTACGTCTCTCAGTACCTTGTGCGACTTGAGCGGTACACACATCCGTCGTTTACCGCAAAAGCGTTACCGAAAATCGCATCCAATTTTGAAGAAATAGACATGGAATTGTTTATTGGGGGAGTAAAGAACACTCTTGAAATATGAAATGTTGCTGCAGAAATTATTGAAGATTCATTGTGAAGTAATTAAATAACATATCTGAATTTTTTAGTTAATCTGCAAAGAATGTATAATGTATTCCCTTGGTACGTCTTAAATCAGTACATGAATGTACCAAATATCGTCACGTTAGATTGAAAATATTTTTTTGTTCACGAGGTACGCGAAAAAGGCAATATCGTCTCAGTGGTTTCAAAATCTAATTTTTTGTACACGGAGTTAGCAAAATGGGTAGCCGCTGCCGAATGCGTACTGGCGGTTGACTGTCATGTGTGCATTTGATTGCTACCGTCAACGCAGCGGCGCCGCTGCATTACCGTGCGTTCCGTTTGACAAAGCGCTTCAGCACTTATCAAAATCACTGTCCCGTTTGCGTGAGCGCTTCGTTTGCTGAAGCGCTCATGACTGTTCCGTTTGCAGACGCTTAGAAAGTGCTTCGAAGCCAACCCTTCCCAATGTCGGTCGCCACTCGCCATTTGGCGAGTAGAAATCAACAGTTGGTGACTTGAAATTTAGCCTTACTCACCAAATCGGCGACTAGCTACAGAGCATGCCACTAAAAAAGGGATATCTCTGGAACCGTATAAGTTCGAGACGAACGGTTTGCGGCGTTATGCTCAGATTTATAAGGGCTACATACCTGGACTTTCTGCATTAATACTGGAGTTTAAGAAAATTGCACAATTTTCTTTATGCATAAATTAGAGAAACCTTTCATTATACAAGACGTATTTGGTATGTGGCGAGTAAAAATTGCGAAATGGCGAGTGCTTTGTAAGGTTGACATTCGGAAGGGTTGTTCGAAGCAACGCGAAGCAGAAAAATTGGTGCTTTTGTGGCTTAGCTTCAAGATGGCCGCTCCCTTGTACGTGGACGCTATCGAAGTGCCGTAAGATAATGGCAAATTTTTAGCTTAACGGTCGACTCTACTGAGACTAACAGACGCCATACCGATAATTATTTTTGTGTGCTCGCTGAAACACTAATTTATAAAACGAATTTTCAAAAAGTAACGTTGCAATTCTTGATTTCCTACTGACATGTGTAGCGAGTGAGTGCATCGTTCGCAAGTACGTGCATAGTCACAAATTCTGAAACAATTTCATAATTTTAATTGTTTGCTAGTTTGCCAGACTGAATCCCTCCACTGCAAACAGCCCAACTAAATCTATGTCATCTATACAGTGCTGGAAAACAAACGGCGCGTGTGTTTTTTAACAAGAGCCCAAATATTCACAAACGAGTTATTTTTATAAAAAGACCAGCAATGTTGTTTCCTACTGCGATCGTCCCGTTTGCTCACAAAGCGCTGAACGTCTACTGGTGACATCAGCATTGAGCCAAGGAAGCTATTTGCTGAAGCGCTTTGCCAAACGGATCGCACGGTTACCACGCGTTAAAAAAACGCACATGTGCGTTGATTGGCTACGTCAACGCGTTAACAAAACGTATGTGTGCATCGCCGCTTAAGGTTAGGCTATGACTACATAATCGCTGTAACACCCGGAAAAATCCATGAGAATTGGACTTTAAAAAAAAAAAACAGGTTTTTTTCTATGCACCCTGGTTGGTACTCTTAAACTATTAATTTAATTTCTTTGGCCTACGCTACAGCACCATTCATAACATCCCAGGGACTTGGCTGGAGGAATACCCAAAATGAATTTCATTCGTGGGTACTGGGTAGGCGGCCCTTATGTCTCTTAAGGATTCTAATTAGCATTCTCTTATTATAACTATTACGCCATTAATATTAATTTATTTAATTAATTAAACATAATTTTACTCGAATATCTTAACTACAAGCATCGTCAACATGCAGAAAACTAACCTGCATGTTAAGGACCGCCAATTTGATCGTATGAATCAGTTCATCTTCCTTTTTTTCCCCCTCTCCGAAACCGAAAAACGAAAATGCGCTGATAAACCATAATTTCCTGCAACAACAATACAATTTTTTTTTACCTACTACAACGAATCACATGTTGTTGATTTTTTACACCATGTTGTTCCGAAAACTTTTTTGAACCTGAGGTCGAATCGACGTCGGTCGCCTTGCTCCTCCTTATAATTCGGGCCATCATGGCAAACGAGTAGACCTAGCTCCTTTTGAATCGTGAATTCACGATGCCTTCGCAAGATCTTGGGCGTAACTTTATTGCTAAACTGGTTACAAAGTTTGAGCTGTAGAAAACTCTGCCTCAAAGCGTTGCGAAGCACGGATGCCGCCATGACTGACGAACGAGAAAAGCCGATGCGCCACGCACGAGCCGAATTGCAACCGAAACGGACGAAAATTTATCAGCGATGGAGAAAACACAACAACCGCTTTGTGGTAATTTTATTTTCCCTACTTTCTGTTAAAATGTAATAGTTATTTGAATTAAGTTAGATCCTGTTCCCTATTACATTTTTTTACGCAGTTTTTTTGTTTCGGTTTTTTTCAATGTTCAAATTTTACTAATGTGCGGTAAGCTTTTCCTTGAACTTTCCTGCAGCACATGCCTTCAACAGCAAGAGGTTTTTTTTATTTTATTTTATTTTTTTCGTAAGAAGAGGATTTTTTTTTTCATTAAAAAGGAGGAGGAACTTTTTTTTTTTTTTTAATCTGATTCCGTAACAAGATACTGATAACATCAACATTTATTACATAAATCTGTGAATTTCAGCAGCAATCGTTTAAATATTTTTCTTTCCTACCAAATTCCGAAGAAAAAATTCTAAACACGAAAATGGTGTGATAAAAGAAATTTACTGGAATAATCTTTCAGAAATTGTAGTAAAAGCATAATTTAAGAATAAATCGTCAATCTACGGAAATTATTATGGGTTAGCCCTCCAGCCATCATACACTTCGTCGTTCAGGTCTATAGCTGGGGGGGGGGGGGTAAGAAGAAGAGCGGGCCAACTTCCATCCCAAACATTTTTGAAGGGGTGTAAAACTGATATTCTTGGATAACATAAAAAAAGGGGGTGACGTTTCCTTTTAAAGCAGGAATTTACTATTTTTTTTTGGGAATGCCCATATTTTATTGATACCATACTAGCGATTTCATTGGATAAACAGATAAACTAAAATGACAAGCTATTCATTTGCAACCAAGATAGCAAAGATAAAGTACAGGACAGACCTTGCAGCGAAGCCCAACTGTAGTGACGTTGCCATGGGGTAGCAAGCATTGTCTTATTGCCGAGAAGTCTTACTTAATTTTTTTTAGCTACCCGCTCTGACGAAATAAGAATTAAAAAATAACGATGAAAAACTACTTAAAACAAAACAAAAATTCTGCGTCTATGATTTTCTGGAGAAAAAAACAATTGAAAACCGTATGACTTTTATCTATCTACGAGAAATAGATTTTTATTAGGGTTGCCGTGAGGAAGTCACACATTTTTAGTGTAAAAAAAGGAGGATTTGTGACTACTACTATTACCAGGAACAAATTAACACCGGCCTCGCCCGGGAGGGGCTCGTTTTATTGGCTCCTGCTATTACGCATTGGCTTTTAAGCCAGAGAAGTACATAGTTGTAACCAAGAATTTATAACCCTATAGGGGGTATAACCAGGGACGTGCACAGGACCCCGAGAGGGCAGGGGGAAATTTTTTTCTGGGACTTTTTTTTTTTTGCTCTTTAACCTCTTTTGACCCCCCCCCCCTTTGTGGGACATTAACCATTTCCGCCCCTCTTTGCAGTCTTTTTTAGTGTTTTTTAGGCTCTTTTACATCACCGCTCCATCGAAAAAGGGCACTTTTTTCAAAAAAAGGGGCACTTTGCCATGAGGGCAGGGGCTAGAGCCCCCCCCCCCTGTGTGCACACGTCCCTGGGTGTAACCCCCTATAAATTCTTGGTATAACCGATCAGAGAAGTCGTTGATGGCAAGCATATCCCCCCCCCCCCCCCCACGCACACACCCCTGCCCCATGGCAAAGAAATTCGTCAAGCAGCAAATGATACTGCAAGAGAAGAATTTGGTTTGCAGTTTTGGTTGTGGCAGCCACTTTGCCAACACTTTGCAGGATAAAACCCAAAATTCATACAATAGGTATAAAAATCGATTTGCTTTTTTTATTGAGTTGTGCAAATGCAGTGTACACACTACAGTAATGTTATTCACTAATCAGTGTATAGCACTACAGTGAAACTGGTATCACCAAACCCTGGACCATACACAGGTTAAGAAACTTTTATGTGAAATTGTCTGCTACCTAGCAGCACACGAACCCACTGCAATACGGCATCAGCAAGCAAATCCCAGTGAACATAAATCAAAGCTTTTTAAACCAAATCTTAAAGTGCACTATATAAGAGAAATGGCACAAGCTTAACTTCAGCACATGCCGTAAAAAATTAAGGGGGGGGGGGGAGGGGGTAAAAAGGCTTCCCCAGTGCATGCACCTTTGATTGGTTTTCCCCAATGTCTTGATGGGTGTATAGCGTCCAGAGTGCTAGCACCATGTTCTGAGCTATGTACAGGACAGTGATAAACCACATTACCACCTTCGAAGAACACAATAAAGGTCCTACACTTAAATTTTCGGTGATTCCCCTTCATCAGAAGTCTTGCAAGAAAATTATTTAAAAAGTCAGATCGCAGAATCGTTTTTTTATACCATGTTTGAATTAGCGAAGTAGACATCAGTGGTACAACAGACTAGCGCAAATTCAAACATGGTGTAAAAACCGACGCTGTTAGGCCACTTACAAAAAGAAAGATGGTTCTCGGGCCTTTTCTCAAGAAATTCGGAAATTTTTTTTTCTTATTTTTCGAACCTATTTTTCCATACTTTGTGGAATTATTTTTATTTTGGGTAAAATAAAGAACACTGCCTCGTAATTCTGCTTACCACACGTCCATACATTTATTTAATGACAAAATTGGAATTTTATATGTCCATTTCTCACGAAAGGCCATTTTTGATACGCAACTGCTCTTTTTTCAGTGTCGTTCCTTTTTATTTCCTGTCAAAAAATTGTGCAGGCGGGGCCTGAGAACCAATTTTTCTCTTTTTAATGGCATTATGAGATTTTTTAAATATAATTTTCTAGCAAAACTTCTGATGAAGGTGAAACGTGGATCACCAAAAATTCAAGTGTAGGACCTTTACTGTGTTCCTCAAAAGAGGTAATGTGTTCTGTTGTTTTTCTTTAAGATTCCTTTTAAATTCCACTATGACGACCAGTTGTCAGTGTTTTCGATTTGCATATAATAATTATATGGTAAACAATAAACTGTATCCTTTCTTGTTAACTTATGCTCTTGTATGCAGGCACACACATTAAGTCAATGGTACTGCATACTAATTTTCCAAAACATTTAATTTGGGTAAAAAAAATTGTACTTTTTTGGGGGAGGGGGAGCTGGGACAGGGGTCAGCAGGCTTTTCTCGCGGCAAAGACAAGCAAAGACAAACCCATATTAACTGTTCAGATTGTGGTGCGAATAATCGACCTGTAAGTCATTCCAAGACTTAGAGCACCCTGGACGAGACTTCGATGGATTTTGAAAGCAGTTGGAGCTTTTTGAAATTAATTTCAGGAGAATATTGCACATTTGTTACACTTCAGTCACAGAAATAACATCATTCTACTGTAACCGAAGAAGAAAAAAACATTTACAGTAGGCTCTCTTGAAACAAACAACCTAGTGCTCCAGAAAACAGTTCTTTATATAGTTAAATCTCATTATAACAACACCTCTTATAACCATAAAACTGGTATAACAATTCTGCTGTTGAGACTCTTCCAGCAACCATGCATGCACAAGTGCTGGTTTATATTGCCAAGGACCTTTGGACAATAGGACCCTTGGTTTCTTACAGAAGGTGCCTTTACAGCAAATTGGAACTGATATGGGATTTTAACAGTTCCTTGTACATAGTGTTAAAACCTAACAAATAAAATCTAACTATATTTACATTCGATTATACAGCCAGGATAGTGCGCATAAACTGTTGTTTTTCAATGTTCAGTAAAAAGTTGCAATTTTACGTATGGGCTCAGGTTTTCCCGTTCTGTTGTTTGTCATCAGGGGGCTTTCCCTGGTCCCATCCGGCTTTGCCCTGCAGCCCATGACATTTGTCTTTGAGTAAGAGCTCCTTCAGAGGGCTCAGTGCTAATTCTTGCCCGAGAGTCCGAGTGGTCGGACGTGTGAGTGTCATGATGGCAGAGGCAAGGATGGTGATGGGAGCAAGGATAACGTAATGACTGATCCCCACCCAAGCCAGTCTTTTTAACATCACGTGCAATCGAGGGAATAAAGCCAAGTATCAGTAGCAACTAGTGTGTGATGAGAGTAATTGGCCCCAAACTCAGTAAGAACCCATAACAATTGCAGCTTCCGACCCCAGGCAGCTGCACTGTCACAATGAATTCATTTATTTCTTGGTTGATACAACGTTCTATAAATTCCAGATTGCTTGGTGCTCTTCCAAGCAATTTCGTGGACTGCGACGCCATCTATGTGGGCGAAACCAAACGTCAAATTAGCACCCGAGTTCGAGAACACATGAAGGCTGTGGAGAAACGGAAAGCCAAACGTGCGGTTGCTGCTCACCACATCTCCAAAAATCTTGCTTGGAAGAGCACCACAATGCTTCTGAAATCTAACACATAGTCTGAGCCACATCTTCGAGCTTTAGAAAGCATCTCCATCCATCACTTCCAGAATGCCAAAAAATCTCTCATGAACAACCAAGAAGCCTCACATTGCGATGTCAATCGGAAGATTACACCAGAATTGACACAACAATTGAATTGCAAGTGGAAAGCGCTCCTCCCTCCTATCGCTTCCCAAGCTCCAAGATGGAGCCACTGCTCGCTGCATCTTATCCCTCCTCCCCAACCGGAAGCACAAACACGTGCGGGAAATTCAAACCAACTTCCCGTTTCTCCAAGTCAAAAGACGTTCAACGCTCGAAGTGCCTGAGGAAGGTGGGAGATCTTTCTAAAAGATAAAAGACCACCGAAAATTCGCACCTTGATTTGTGACGATCAAGGGACAATTTTGGTAAATACCAAGTAAAACAATGAGCTTTTCGGCCTTTCGTGTAATTACGCAAGAATGGATTTTATAACGGTTTTCAATTACATCGGTACGCGACACCGAACGTGACTTTGAGCTATGTACTGCTGTGGCACCACTGTTCATCAGCCACGTGTAAGGCTGCACCGACACCAAATTTACCGATCAGATACAGAACCAGTTTTAAAAATTTTGCCGAAACCGATATCCAAAATTGCATCCCCAATTTTTCATCAATGGTGTAGTTATCTGCAAAAGTCCAATATTATTAAAATAAATAAATTGTCAACAGTAACTCGCAGTTAAACATAACTAGGAATATGCTCAGTGGTTTCCTGAGCAAAAATGCCGTGAACAGCATGGCGTAATCTCGAACGGTTCCAGAGTTATGGATATTTCTTCGTAAGTTACTGATACCAAAAAGGTCCGGTCCGGTACATGTATTGGTGCAGCCTTAGTCACGTGACTTCCGCTCCTCGCCCCATAGTGCACTGCACAAAGGCAAGAGTCGTCATCATATTGTCGTAGCCAAGGCAACCGTACCGCTCAAGCAAAACCAAACGGCTGCTCCGGACCACTATACTGTCGACAGAACCATACCTGTTCGAACCAACTTGCGATGCAAAACACAAGCCCAGGAGACGGACATATGATTCGTTACACAGAAACGTTAAGTTAAAAAAAAGTAACACTAATTTTAGTTTGGAGCTAATCCTTGTATTTGAGTAGTGAGTCTAAGTGGAGCGTAGCAACCAGATCATCTAAGCTGCCGCATAGGAACGAAGGTGAGCATCCTTTGTTAAGCGCTTGGCACCTGATGAACTGTGACGTCATACAAACGAGACTTAGCTCCGAATATCAGCAATGATAATAAGGCGTCTGCTAGAAACGCAACTTTTTTAAATTATTAGGCAAATACTGTGTAAGGCATACACAAATTTCTTACATAGTTTTTTAAAGGACATTACTATACGATGGTTCAGTTGTTCTTAAATGACTAACAAAAACATAAAAGTGTAGTGTCACTGAAGTCAGGTCATTGGACACAATTTTACCTTTACAACAAACCTTTATTATGACAATGCCCAGACATATTTTTGGACCTTTTGTCAATACAAAATTTTATTGGGAAGATTTTGATTTTTGTGTTGATTCTGACTGGAACTAGTTAATCACAAGTATTTAATTTTGTTTGTTAATGGTGTTCAGTGGACCACAACAAGGAAGCACTGTCGACAATGGTTTGTCCGTATGCAGTGAAGTCAAGTTCCAATCCAAGCGAGTAAAGAGGGAAACACAGCAAGCCAAGCAGAAAAGCCAAACATAGCCTAAAAGAATTCATTACAAAATGATACACAGTAGAACTTCCATTATCCAACCCAGCTGGAACAGAGGAGTGTTAGGATAAAAGAATACTTCGATTGATAGAAATTGTGTGCAACATAAAAAAAAAATTGACTTTTTATTTAAGTACAATTTTGAGTTAGGGGATTGAGCGCAAGGAGTTCATTTTATGGATTAAACCTAAACCCAAAAGCACTATCTTATGCTTGTCTAAAAACTTGAATTTCTTAATTTTTCAGAAAAGAATGTTTGGTTAATTGGGACTTGGGCAAATGGAGGTTCTACAGTACATTATACAGCAATACATGGACATCAAATCAACACAATTAGAAGTTGCACTACGACTTAAATGCATCACCAAATACTATATTTTCAACATCTCCAATGTTTTTAACTACAAAACGTTCATCTACTTCCGGATGTGAACTACTATTATCTTTTTTACCTAACAAAACAGCATTCCATCCGGCATTACGAGCAGCTAAATAGTCAAGCACTACGTTATCTCCAACATGAAGAGCTTCTTGAGGACGAACATTATCTTTGCATGCCTGGAGTGCTAAATCAAAAATCCTTTTGTCTGGTTTGGCACACTTGACGATATAAGAGCACAAGATAAAATCAAAGTTACTATGTAAGCCCACTTGCCTCAGAATAGGCTCCAATCGCTCGTCAAAATTTGAAATCACTCCTATTCTTAGCTTGCGAGCTCTTAAACTACGAAGCAAGTTTTGTGAGCCATCGTAGACGTCCCAACACACATTTGTGCTGAATAATTTATACAAATGGTGAGCAATGATCGTTAGTTGCAAGTCGCTAGCTTCGGTATAACCGGAATCTTTAAAAGTGCCTATTACAAACTCTGTCCACCATTGTTGCGATGTGATTCCCGTTGTGCAGCCATAGTTAGGATGCTTCAAATTTAGAGATTTCCACTTTTGCGCGAACGCTGGTTGCAAAACATCGCTGTCGACAATCAGTCCATATTCTTTGGCAACCCGTGCGTACTGTACAGCTGTGGGCAGACGAAATTTTAACAAGGTGTGCGTAACATCAAATGTTATCAGCTTGAGAAGACCCATGTTTGTAGGCAACTGGAAGAAACCAAAATGGAAATATTTTTAATTCAACAGGACATAGAAAAGACATGCTTTACACAAAATTTTTTGGGGCAGTTCTGCAACCTTTTATTTAAATGACAGGCATTACAGGAGATGCATAATTGTAAACGCATGCAGATGATTACTATTAGCGCCGCAAGCTATACGTAACTGTACTGTATTAAATAATTACACAATTTAGCATGCCATTATTATATTCAGCTGACACATGAAAATGTTTGTTCTTAAATTTTCTTCTAGGTGTCCATTGTGTTAAGCTTTCCTAGCCATTATCACTTGCTTAGGCTCGCTCCATTGGTGTCGTTCCTGGCTTCGTCATGCTGAGTTTTTATCTAGAGCAATTCATGTTTCACAACAATTTTATGTGTAAATTCAACTGCATAGTTAGTTCACGTCCTATTGGTAAATGCTAGAAGATATTTCTGGTTGTTATTTCTTAACAATGAACCAAAATATGACTACTTTGACAATCCTAGTAATCTCCATAATAAGATCGGATAAACCAAGAGTACGATTTGGGCAAGAAAGACAACATTTTATGCGTGTACTCTTCCATTCCTCTCGAAATAGTAACATTAAAAATTGGAGAAAGGTGTCGGAAGAATGGAAATATCTCCAAATTTCTCCTAGGCATACTTAGGAATAATGTAGGCAGCACGTTCTTGGAGGTAAAGCATTTGAACCTTAAAAAAACAATGATCGCATTGTTGCGCAGCTAGCATGAGCACTGTTGTAAACTTTTGCGTAAGGAATCAGGCTTAGAGCTGGAAAACCGAAAATCGTGGCACGAAGTTGGTTCGAGGCCGCATTCAAATTTCATGACACGAAAAGTAATGGGTTTCTATTGTTCCGGTAGTTTTTATGTGAACATTCTCTTCCTCATTCATAACGTAGCAATGACTAGGGCGAGAATCTTCATTCTTTGCACAGTAACAATGAGAAAGGGCAAGCACTCGGCAAGGTGAAGGATACTGTCAATTACGTCGTAACAGTCATTAACAAATGAAATATTACTACAGATTTCACAGAGGGCTGCACTGTATACGTCTTTAACTTCATGGAAACGGCACAGTGACAATCGAGGACACATTGTGGACTCACATTGACGGCTTTTGTCAGGATATCAGTTTCTGCAAGTTTTTTCCAACCTATTTCGTAAATGTGACATTTGGGGATTGTTCCCACCAACTAATTAACTCTCGTTGCCTATTCACGTAGTACATTAAAAAAGTATATTAAAAAAGACATTGTTTGAATGAAAAAGTACGAAAAACTGCACTTAAAATCAATTCGTTTGGAGGACGAAAGGGTCACTGCATGCATGACTGTGGTTGCAGGCATACTGCTTGGTAAACCACTGTTACCTCAATAAATGAACACGAATTACTTTTAACAATTTGCAGCCTCTGTAATATGTGCCCTTTGTTGTGAAAAATCATGCAAAAGACCAGCTTATTGAAATGAGTCGGTTATACTAGACTTGGGGAGAGAGATGGAGACAGAGATGAGGAAAAAATAAGACGGGGAACAGAACACAGTACATATCCAAAGGTCTTCCGAAAACAGAAAAAAAAGGAGATAAGTAAATTGGAGAAGAGGGCAGGAGGGGGAATACAACAGTAATTCATGATCCACAAATAAAAAAATCAGCCACGACATTTCATTAGGTACTAAATTCACCGGTCTTTACGAAGCAGCTTCTAGGTATGACCACTGATGCCCTTGTGCCTTGTTTCGGAATGGCACGCGGTTTTCGGGCCTTAATACGGACACTTAATTTCTCGATAATACTAAGCCTGATTTTACGATGAGTTTTGTTGCTATGAAGGTGCAATTTTGCGGTGATGGAAATGGCGGCTAAATTTGATAACGGCATTCCCTTGGCTCGTATATTGACAAAATTTATGATAAAAATATCAATGGAGCATGAAAATATGGGAGCACAATTGCAGCCCAACTTTATAACGTAAATATGCACCGCGTATGTGGCTGATGATGATCGACTGCTCATTTACTGCAACCTAGTACCAACAGCATTGTTTGGTGCACATCCACATGAGTATTACTTCGGTGATAACTGCTACCGGAATTTCGTTCCAATAGCTAATTGTCAATTATACTGGCTTGTTTTTCATTAAATTTATTTCGTGAAAAATAGAGCCATTTTTCAGTAAATTTTGTGCTATTTTTGGAAATGTGTGGCATTTTGCGATAGTTACTGAATTTTGCGACAATTAAAGTGGCACTATCACCGATTGAAACGCGAACAAAAATACTATGGCACCGCCACCTCCAAAGTAAACAACCTTGTGAAAGAGGCCAAAAAAATTAGTTAATGAATTTTTCAAGCAACATTTTAATTTAAATTAAAAAAATCTTTATCGTACCTCGTACTGTAGTACCTTGCAAAACCTTGCTACATATCCCAAATACAGAGGGCATACCTAGCAGCTTGACATTCCTAGGAGCTTAAAACATTTAAGTTCATGTTTGCACACGACCAATTATTTGTCATGCAACTTTCACAAAGTAACTTGAAGCATGCATAACTTGGTATCGAAATCGTCTGTAAATATCCGCTCACCACTACTTGAAGGTACGGGAGAGTAAATCAACGTATCCCAAGCTTGGGAGTCCACTCGTTCAAAATCTACCAAAACCTACTTTGTTTACACTGTACGACTCTGACAGGACAAAGAAAATCTCAAAATTGGAAAATAAAGTCTTTATGCCCCACAATCTGCAATATTTCTTTTAAAGAAATATAACGTTTTCAGTTCAAGTATGTAAATTCATTTGCCAGTGTACATCAGTTTCTGCAGTAACACATCTGATATCAGGGCTAACTTAAAATTCATTATTAGTTTATCACCGTACTGTATCGTGCTTGTGCACACATGTTCTTACATCTGTTTCATATGAAATGGCCTGCAGCGGATAATCAAGGTGTTTATATTCAGTTGTCCAAAGCATCACAAGCCACTTTTATCTTGCTATCCAACTCGGTTGGGTTTTCCAATAACTGATAAAGTTGAGCAGATTCAAGCTCCAACAACATTCCTGAAATGAATAAGAAAACCTTTTCTTCAGTAAAGTTGAGCCGATCCCAATCATTACCGTTACTCTGCAATATTGGAGAAATTGGTATCGGAAAATAAAACCAAAATACATCAGAAACACAAAACCACAAACATATCACTTATCAATCAATTTTAACATACGGGCACACCATTTTGAAAGTTTTTTCCACCACACTTTCTGGTAGAAACCTGAAGTTGCTTGCTCTTATTGTTTAGAAGTAGTGTGGTTTCCTTACACTACTTCTAAACAATAAGAGCAAGCAACTTCATGTTTCTACCAGAAAGTGTGGTGGAAAAAACTTCAAAATGGTGTGCCCGTATGTGGATGTACCTGACTTAAATAGAAACTCATCCTTTGATAAATATGATCATTAATAAAGAGTTCTTTTAAATTATTATTTTTGTTAGTTTGACAAATTCGACTTAGGTGTTCGATAGGGAGGAGTCAGAAAACGAAACCGATTCAGATTTTGTGCCGGTTATTCGTAAGGTGTTTGAAAAATCAGAGACAGATTTGTTGTTTTAACCTTTGAAATATTTATAATTTTCTACGTATAAATGACAGCAAAGCTCCTAGTCGTAAAAAAAGAAAATAGTAATAGTAGAAGAAAATGGTGCCACAGTACAGCCACGCCCGTGGTCAATGACGTTGCTGAAAGTGAGAGCAGGAAGACTCCAAGCCAGGAAGACTCCAAGTTTTTTTTTTTTTCCAGTAACGTCATTGCCAAAGATTGTCAGTAACAGCGCTTCAGCATGACGTCATACAGAAAATGGGTCGCCCATTGAGAAAGTTCGACGTGTGATGTGGCTGGTCGAAACTGACTCGCCAATCACAGTTCAAAGACGTTTCCGAATGATGTATGTAAAGTACCTCATAGATGTTGCATCCATAACGGGATGGTTAACACAGTTTCTTGCAACAGGGTCTGTGTGTAAAGGCGCAAGGGTTGGGTGAAGTTTGGATGAAAATCCGTGCAGCTTTCCTGCTTATTTCATCCAAATCGGTAAGACGAGCATCACATAAGCAACAAATGCAAGGTCGTTAGTAAACAAAGTACTAAACAAACGACCTTGGTATTTGTAGCACGTGATGCACGTCTTACCGATTTGGATGGAATATGCGCGAAAGCTAAACAGATTTCCTCCATACCTTCGCCTGAGCGTAGTGCCTTTACACAAAGACCCTGCGGCAAGAAACTTTAACTATCCCGTTATAGACTAACATCTGTGGGTTACCTTCCATACATCGATCAGAAACGTCTTTGTACTGTAATCGGCGAATTGGTTTTGACTAGCCACACCTCACGTTGCCCTCTCACAATGGAAGATCCACTTTTCTTTATAACGTCATGCTGAAGCGCTAGTGTACTACAAAAAAACAGTTTTCTTAAGTGCAAACCACGTGCGAATTGGCCTTTTTTTTTTAAAGAAATTATGAATTTTTGGAATCTGGGAGGTATTTTGTGGACACCCTGTACAACAGAACTTGCTCTATTTCACCGGTTCAGAAGTTACAACAAATCCAACTTTGGCACGCAATGTTGCACCCCCAAGCCACCAAGAGAGTCCAAGTGCCTCCCAACGCGCATCTTAATATTTCGATCCCTTGGTTTGGTGTGAAAAACCTATGCCTTGCTTAAAGTCGAACTTCGTGGAAATTGGATACTGACCTGTAATTTTGGCAGCTTTATCAGGATAAACTTGAGAAACGATAAGAAATATTTTTTCACCGAGTTGTTCTTTCGCTTGCTGAGAACCCTTTGTAAATTCAATGTATTCGGCTTTCGCTTGTAAGACTGCAGTTTTTAGTTTATCGGAATTGTCAATCAACTCTTGAATCACTTGCACATCTAACTCCAGAAGCATACCTGAAACCATAAATTGGGTTTACACACGGTTTAGATAAATATCTACCCTATTATAAAAGACGAAACAACACAGAATTGTAGGAACAATAACTCTTTCACATCATCAGATGACTTAAATAATGGTAGAATGTCGGAATTGGGCCCAGTTTCCACCGACCACTCTGACCACTTTACTGTTTAGTCATGTAGTCGGAATTCGTTGACACCCCTCCAAAATTTGTTATGTGTATTTAAAACTTACTATTTTTCCTTCTGCTTTGTGGCACACTGCCAAAGTCATACGATCATACATCAAAGTCATATGATGATACCCAGTCAAAATATAGCTTGCCCTTGCTGCTTAGGGACATCTCTTTCACATCATAAGGCTTTATTTTTTTTAAATCCCGTTTGTTAACTTGGTCGGTCTTGGGATTCAATCCGGATCCAGTTAATGTATATACAACATTAACAAACACTAGCCAGAGGCAAGAATGTTTGCTACTGGGCAGTGTTTGTTAGTGTTCTCTAGGGAACCCCTTTATATTCACAGTGTGCATTGGGGCTTCGTAACTGTTGACAAAATAGTTAATGGACTAAATGTTGGACATCCGAACAGTTGACACAGTAATGTAGAATTTACAGGATTTTTCTTTTGAAGCAAAAAATTTAGGGTCATTTTTTTTCGCTGAATGTAAAGTACAATGAAACCTCTTTATAACAATAGTCCATGGAAGGTGGAAACAGAATATTATATCAGGTTTATCGTTATAAACAACCAGTTTTGCATGCATTGTTGATTGAAGAGCCTTAAAAATAGAATTGTTATAACAGGTTTATTGTTCTATGAGGTATCGTTATAAAGGGGTTAAACTGTATTTTTGATAAGGAATTTTTTTCTATCCCTTGGGGGTTTATAACAGGCGACGACGACTACCGTCAAAATATTGAGAATCAAGTTGTTATTGGATCAGAAAAGTATCGAAAAACAGGTAAATGGTTCACACAGTGGAATTTAAGACATTACAAAACAGTATGACACAAATCCACCTTAGAACACCCAGGATGTCCTACAGTTCAATTTTCGGCGACTTTTGTCTTCCTCAGAGCACACGTGTAAGTAAAAAAAAAGTCACAAAATGCTAAAAAAAAAATGCAGTTGGCAGTGATCGATCTGACCTTTTTTTTAATTTTTTATAAACTTACTGTTCTGAGGAAGATTCAACAGTAGGATATCCTGGGTGTCTTCAAAATCGCACTCTGATTTGCACAACTTCACAACTCAAAGAAGGTATGACGGTATCTCTGCAATTTTCGATAGTACTACGAAACTGGAAGTGGAATTCACAGCAAGACTATCTTCGTCAGGCAACTGCATTATTTCCACGCGCCCTCGTGTGTTGCTTGAATTTGGTGGTTGCCCATAGCTTCCAGCCGTAAGGCTGGCCCTTCACCTGTCGTGCAATCGCTTGCAAAGCTCTCCTCTACGAAGAACGTGTAGATCAGGGTTTGGCAGTCCCTAGATGTTCAATAGCACGGATTTCTGTTGGATGTGGTGTCGAATGGCCATGGATTCTAGACATCTTGGATGGGAATCTCTGTCGGAGTTGGAGACAAGGATCGAGTTCTTGTTCCTTCCCAGTTTATGCTGTTTATGGTTTCCATGTGGCGAACGGCATCACCATTAGTACCCACATTATTTCTAGTGTCCGTCATCTCATTCGTCACCCTTCCTATCTCAGGACTACCGTAGGACTATCAAAAATGTTTACACATAACTCGTATCGTTCTTTACTTTTGAAATTGTCAGTATTCGAGAGATTTTGAAGATATCCAGTAACTGTCAAAGTAAGCCTTTCAAAATTTTTAATAATTCTGGGTGTTATCCTAAGGTGTATTTGTGTAATTCATAATGCAGAAGAGCATCGGTGCAGTCTTAATAACTGTTAAAAATTACCTTAAAAAATTAAAATAAATTCAATCTTTTTGATAGCCTAATTGAATAAACATCCATTTAAATGTTATTTATTTTGACTCCCTCACGGGACAAGTTGCCTTTTCAATACTGCACTTTTATAAATTTAACCATAAATTGACTGTATTTCATCAAATATAATACGCTAACAAAATTCAAGTCCATTTCAAGGCTCTTACAAAAAACTGCAAATTTTCAAAGCTTTTAAGGAATTCAAGACCGTGTACGAACCCTGGAGAGATACAAGTGAAAATATCCATAACTGCCTTTTGAAGATTAAACCTTGCAACCAACCTAACAGCAGAATGAACTTTACATTTTTGTAATTGTAGCCAGTTCAGTACAACCACAACCAGCCAAACCAATAGCTGAAAAGCATTTAACCTACAACTAAATGTATGGGCAGATAGCTGATTCATATTCCATGCTATACACGCAGTTATGAATTCTTACCTGTTATTTGAGCACATAATTCAGAATCTATCGCTGCGACTTCGGTGAACAACTTTTCACCAAGGGCGTCCTTATCTGTTGCAACTGGAGTTTGAGTTTCAGACCTAAAAGTAAAACTACTAATGACTAAAAATATTTATATAAGAAGAATACCCACTGAACAAGGGCAAAATTGATCAAAAGGCCCCAAAATCGAGGGCAAGAGAGTCTTAAAGTTCTGAATTAGAGGATACAATTTTAAGGTACTTGAATCAAAGAAAAAGAAATGAGATTGGAGCGTGGAAGCCTAGTATTGAAATATGGATGCTTTACGCACTTACCGTAAATCACCTATTAACACCTATGAGCTGTTAAAATTAATTCGAAAAAAAAAGGAGGGAGGGCCATAACAAAGTTATAATTTGGCTATTACTTCTGTCCAAATAGGGTGTTGAGGCATAACTCCCATCGCGGAAAATTCAGCTTTTATGCTATCATTTGCGTACATGATCTGGATACGGTCTAGCATTCACGCAATGCCTTTATTCTCATTTGTTCAGGAATTTAGTTCTTTAGTGTGCTAAGTACCAGTGGTAACGCGTGTTCTATTCTGGTTTAGGCCTGTGAAAGAGTGCAATTTTGGAGTTCTCGTTTGTGCATCGGAAGTGTAATAGTTATTTAGAGTGTTAGACATTGCTGCAGGCTTCTGATGAAGGCGAACGGTCCTCTAATCTCATTTTTTTGTATTTACCAAAAATTCAAGTGGACTTTGTACATCCAAAAATTGTGGTAAAGTGTTATTTTTCTAACTTTCATGAACAAACGCCAGTTCTTTTAATGAAACAAGCAAGCCACGACCTCTTTAATTCTTGAGTGAACATTTGGTCCGTCCTCGTGCACCTGGGAGCAAGCTATAAAGGGTAACAAAATCACTGCTGCTAGATGCGACTTATTAGATGGCGCCACAATATTTTCGTACGATTTTTTTTGGTGATAATGCTTCTTTACTGCTGTCGCCTCGAATTTGATCATGTGATGTGCATGGCATTGCTCGTCACTAGTTCGCGTCACTCAATAAAACCGATGGTAAATAAATTAAATAATAAACTCCAGCAGAACAGGGAACACTAATTAACCAGGCCGTAACACCCAATTATGCCTCCAAACTTATTTTCAAGGGTTTAAGTTTGATACTCCTGTTATGCGATTCTGGTTTTAAGTGGTTTGATGTATTCACTAAATTAAGCTGCATGACTGACCGTCTGGTGCCAAATTCGTGAAATGGAATAATCTTGGACTAACAACTCGCTTTGAGATGGACGAGTCACCTTCCTTCACCGCAATACACAGCCTGTGCGCCTGATACGGTTAGGAGACTGGCAGCAGGACCTTGCTTCATAGGAGATCGAAATTATTTCCGAAGGTTTTCCTTGGTTTTCCCTTTATAAAACTCTTGTCACTCGCGTAACAAAAGAGAGGTGGTCTAAGGTGACACACCACTGACGGATTTTGCGGTGGCGCTGCTATCCCAGCCGTAGAAAGTCGGAACACATTCGAGCTTTCAGGTCGCCGTTGTGAATCGTCCATCTCGAAGAGAGTTGTTAGTTCAAGGAATAATTGTCATTAAGTAGTGATCAAAGTTTGGCCTTGCGCCTTGGTGTTACAACGGTAAGAGTAGTAAGTGGGTTATCCTGAAGTGAATTATTCATCCGAGTTCCAGCTACAAAACTCCGCACCATCCAGTGAAATCTTAGGTTAAGTCAAGCTCATAGCACATATTCCAATCTATTCCTTTCTCCCAGCTTAAGTAATGCTAACCATCAACGGTGACAACATTATGACGTCAGAGTAGTCAGACCTGGGTTTTAATTTTTCCCGTTAAGGCACTGCCCCAAGGGTGCAGGAGTTGTAGTTAGGGATCGACCGATACAGGTTTTTGCCGATCCGATCCGATGCCGATAACTGTCATTCCGATCCGATCCGATGCCGATCCGATACCGATATTTAATATTTTTAACCAAGCAAAATTTATGAACTTAATAAGAACTAAAAAAATACAATGTTATCCTTATTACTTCATATAATTGAAAATAAGTTATAATTATCATATTTTTACACTTTTATTGCAATGAGTTACAAAATGTTATTATTATTACACACAATGGTTCTATCTGGGTAAAATTTACCACTGCTTATCCCGTCCGGTTCCTTGTAACTTTTGGCACCTTCTCATACCAGGACCACAAGTAAAAATATGAACATATGGACCATATTTAAAGTTAAATGCCAAAAAAATAGAAAAAACCCATTTATCAGCACTGTAGTACAATGAATTTAACGCAGATTAAAATTCTTCATTACAAACGATTTAAAATTTCTGATGTTAAGTATTGTACTAACTGCATATGCACACTTGCATGAGAGAAAAAACGAAAATCGGAAATTATAAAACTAATCTTTACAGGGGCTGGTCACGCCTTTTAAATTTCAAATCAACTGTCTAGTTTCCAGGCTCTGCTCCTCAAACCCCCCATCCGTAAAAAAAAAAAATCCTAGTAATTAAAATTATTGTCTAGCAAAAAATTAATTACGAACGAATGACAAATTAACGCTGGACATTGGAAAAATATTCTTTTGCTTACTTTACTTGTCCCCCTCCCCAAACTCACGTCTAACTAAAATAGACCTCCGCTTAGGAAAACGAGATTTAAAATCACCGTAGCCCATCTGGCCAACTACCCAGCACGAAACAAAACTTGGGTGTTTGCTTTACCAATCCAAGGCTTTACCATCCACTCTTGACTTACTTACGAATAAACCTTTTTGCTGCAACATCTTTAATTGGTAATCCATATATTTCATTCAGATCCACTTGAAACTAGTTTTAAATAGATCATAGTTGCTCGGATAAACCAAAGAAGAATGATAAATGGTAGGATAAACTGACTACGTCGAAGAAACCGGTTGTTTACAAAATGCTCTTTAAAAGTTGATATCCGAAAGGTGCACCTACTACCAGTAAAATGGAGGATACAGCTTGAATAATTTTAACAGTAGTAAAAACACAGGATTCGAGTAAATACTTGGATATTGTTATACTATACTAGTAATAAAGTATTTTTAAAAAGTAATAATTTTAAATTTGATGAGACGATTTTTTTTTAATGGTCTAATGTGCATTACTTTTTCCCGGTTGTCCGCGCACTGAGCACCCTGCCGATACCAGCTAAGACAAAAGACAACACACTCCGTAGCTAATAATTAAAACGTTTCTCGTTACCGCATTTTTTACGGATTTGTATTTCTAAAATAAATTACAATTTTGACCTAATATATTTTTAAAACCTTTTAAAAATCAAAACCCGCTTATGCACTGTCCAGGATTACTGACTAGCATGTTTTGTGTTGGCCCTTGTGACTGAGCTCCACAACAAAGAAATCTTGCAAGGATCGGAAGTAACGCTACTAATGCTTCTACAACCATCGATTTCTTTAACTAACAAAAGGTAAACGAGATCGCAAATATACGTTTATGTATTTTTACGTTAAATATTTAATAAAAGTAACTAAGATACACAATGTTCAGAATTAACCAAATTTTGGGTGGTTTTGGCACGTGCTCCGTTAGGACCAGCTGGTGCTTGCTTCCCGTCGATCGCCAGACGATTTAAACGCAATGCACTAGACATTAGTATTTACAAGAATTTATAAATTGTTGGTACTGAGAGGTGACAAGCCTTTGCTAGTTAATCTGTTAAACCGAAGCAACTTACAAAACTGAAACTCGCGTTTGGCAGTGAAGTTGACATCGGTATCGGACACATAAACCGATCCGATTCCGATCCGATTATCGGATGAAAAATATCGGCCGATGCCGATACCGATCCGATGATCGGTCGATCCCTAGTTGTAGTGTCAACACTTCTTCCCCTCTCTCTCCCCTAAGCCTACAGGAGTGCTGCTCACAAGTAGAAACATGGGAAGAATAGTGCCCCCTCTCCAGTCCCTATCTCATTGGCTTAGAATTACCTCAATTGATCTACTGAACAATTTTTTCCCCATACCATTTTCAGGACAAAGGCTTGGTTTGGCCTTTGAAACCATCAGAAACACACAAAACTTGGACTAGGTCCCATTTGGTCGCAATGACCACATTTGCTTGTTCCCCACAATGGAAGGATAGCGGTCCACACGCAATTGCTCAAGACACTGACACCATGATGGGTGTAAGGAACCTTCGCTAATGTAAGGCACACACGAGTGAGGTGACTGAGATGAGTGTCCCAAGTTTTGATGGTTTGTGAAAGCCAAACAAAAACATTATCATCCACAAGTGCTGTCGTCTGCTTTGAAATCCAAATTTGAAAATACCGTTTTTTGCCTCCGATATTTGGAAGGCTGTTGTATTGGATTTTCAAATTTGGATCTGGAAGCAGACGACAGCAGTTGTGGTGGTGGTTGTAGGTGAACAAGAACTAACAGCTTAAAATGGCCAAAAGACTACTAACACGAGCAATTTTCCAAGTATCTGTTCGTCGAAAAGTTGCCATACTCGGTGTTTGTTAAGTGTTTGAACATACCGCGTACAAAACTCCAATATAATGTTTTCCCAAGTTCAAAGTAATTCGTCATGCAGTTTCTGCCAAACGAAACCTTTCCTCCTAAAGACGTGGGAGGAAAAGTTGTTCAGCAGATCAACAGGTAATAGTTGCAGAACGAGGATCGGAGAAGATGCACTAGTTATCTTCCCAAAAGCCCACAACAAGAGAAGAACAAGTTCACCGTCATTACGATTTCATTTACACAGTTCGTGAGCTACCACTAACGCCCGAAACCACTACGTGCTAGTGAGGTGACACCTTGGACCCCTGTAGCAGAATCAGAGCGACGCTACGTCGCAGTACGGCTGGCAGTGTTGCAGTACGATTTATCCTACACTTTTTCCTGTCTTAGTCTTCTTTTTGCGATAATTTCGCCAAATATTGACCGATTTTGACGTTCAAATACACCATTTTACTACCGTTTTTTCGAGAGCTTGAATGGTGCTATTGTCATGACGATAGGTTTGGTCGTTCTCAAGTTGTTTAGCTAAAACAACCTACAAAGGTCTCGACAAAAAGTTGTCGCAAGAAACTTGTTTCATGAAGGCCTAACTCAACATTTTACACAATGCAAAATTCCATCTTCACACCCTTCCTGCAACCCGCAGACGGTTTTTAGTTTGAAAAAGCTCGTCGCAGATCGGCTGAAAATATTCTGCTTCTGGGCCTTGGACTAACTACTATCACTTCGATATGGACGAATCATGTGCGGCTGCCCGTAAGCTGTGCAGTGTTCTGACCTTCTGCAGCTGCAATCGCAAAGCCACTTCGAAATCCGTCGGTGGCGTGTCACCTTACACAACCTCACTCGTGTCACGCGCATGACGAGAGTTAAAACGGGAAAACTGGGGGAAACCATCAGAAATAGTTTCGATCTCCCATGACGCAAGGTCGGGCTGCTAGTCTCCTTGAAAGGATAAATCTCGACTGCATTTGCAGATTTATTTACTTTCGCAAAGTATTCCAGTGGTCTTGAATTCGGAGCGTTGTCCCGTCTTCCAACGGCGGTCACAAGACGTCTTCCCAACTCCAGCAGTCACGTCACTCGCTGTACACGGCCGGGTGCCGATCATTTTGTAGTTGGTTGCCTCCGGGAGTTACTAGTCCATCGCTAGAATCAGTTTTGGTCCCTGCCTAAAACTTTCCCTATCTAGTGGACTAGCCTAAAAAAAACACCCACTCCTAAAGCACACGTCTTGACACGATGACATCTTGTTTACCAAGACCAGCGACAACGCACTCTGCACGTGTCGCAACAATGTCGTGCCTCACTCCTTTGCAGTCTGGGCACGAACCGCCAAAATGGTTCGCGCCATTTTTCCTAACACTCCTAACCGTATTGGGCGTACGGGCTGTGCATGGAGGGTGTGGTAGATGACTCGTCCATCTCAAACAGAGTAGTCAGTCCAAGGTACATGTAGATCTGTGGGTTGTGGACCTGACCAACAGGGCCTTCGAAAACCCCAAGGCCCAAGCCAAACTCAACCAGTCTGGAGGCAGAGCGCAGTTTGCTCTTGGGCATTCTGTTTGGGGGCGTCGGACGAACGTCTAACTGGAAAATCGTCTAATGGGATAATTGTCTAAAATCTGCCTAAATAAAAAATCTGGAAAAGGATCTAAACGGAATACCGTATAATGGATAATTGTATAATGGATAAACGTCCAACTGGATTAACGTCTAACTGCGGTTTCTGATGTTATATGCATAGCCGCAGCGAGCTTGG
>JAHWFP010036972.1:0-60402 GCA_023313725.1 Lithobius niger
GGGCGAAACACCGGCGGTTTGTGGTTGGTGTGGGGCCGAACCCCCTGCTCACGGTTCTCGGTGTTCCTCCGCATTCGGTGTCTGGTATCGGTTCATTGCGTCAGCTTATTGCCTTTTGTAAGGCTACACGCCGGTTCACGGTCTGACTGGTTCCCCCACCCTGGTTATCTCTTCTTTTCAGCTCCCTGAGCGGCCATCTCAAGTAGTCCCATGTAATCTGGTGTTATGGGACTTGTATATGGGTGTTTAGAAGGTTGGGAGTGATGTTTTGGCTTTTGGCTTAGGAGAGTAAGTTAGGTTAAGTTAGGTTAAGTCCTAGTTAAGTGAGTGAGCAGATGGTATGTAGACCTCCTTAGGCTCAATAAAAGAAGTAAGCCATTGGAATTGCGTGCGATGTTGGCATATACCTAGCTGTACCGCAATAGGGAGGCTCGGGCATCTGCGGCGCTCATTTGCTGGTCTGGGAGATGTGCACCTCTGTATTGCGGAGATTGGTTGGAAGTTGTATGGGGCCTTGCAGAAGGGTGTGGTGGTCAGGAGCCAGTTGATGCGTGGGCATGCCATATCGTTGACAATGAGGTGTCCAATGGTATGGCCTGCGACAGTGGGGTAGTTGGGATTAACATCGTTGCAGTTGCAATGGCTCCGCGTGACCTCTGCCCAGTCCTAGCCACTGCTGTGGATAGGACTTGGCAGTTGGAATGGGATGCGGACGAGACAGGTATGAGGTGGGTTATATGCTCTCCACCCACGGGTGCAGGAACCAGCGGCCTTTGGTAGGCTATCTAGGAAGGACGCACTTGTCATTTCCAGGCTCTGGACGGGCAATGTCTTGTTATGGTCTCATGGGTACAGGCTGGGGTGAGCGGCTGGTCCGCTCTGCTCTTGCGGTGTGGAGGAGGAGGTTGTGGACCACTTTCTGTTTATTGCATAGGCGCTGGGAGTCGGTGCGTGAGTTACCCCTGCGGCGGGCTGATGTTTCCGTCTCATATTTTCTGCAGGTGACTCCACATGATCAGGAAGTGCTCTGGTCGCTTCAGGCTTAGGTACTGTTCTTCTGTACTACCGGTAGGTTTGGTTGAGGAGCTGTTTGAGGTGATGTCTGAGACTGATCATCTTCTGGGCCCAGAGCTATGTCTGGTTGTGTCAAGGGTGTCAGGGGTTGTTTTTGTTGCCTGTTTGTTGTCTGGCTTGTTAGGGTAGGTTAGGTTAAGGTTTAGGGTAAGTAGTTGTTAGGCTAATGGATGTATATGCCGTGTTATTACGGCCTATACATCCATAAAATTCAATTCAATTCAATTTTATCGTGGCAGTCAATCAAGGAAACAATTTACAGTAACCAGTTTTCCCAAGCCCATATTTAAGAACTAAATAAGTCATTCAGTCATGTCAGCCGTCAAAATTAGGCTTGGCACCCTATTGAAGATTTGAGCAAACCAAGACCATTTCATTTTGATTCTCCAAAACGAGTTAACCTGTTTCTGGCTGACAATCACTGCTGACACACGGTTGGATCTTAAAGCGGTTTGACTTCAATGCGCTTTGAGTGAAATCGGATTCAGTTGAAAGTGGTTTGAAAAATATGTGACCAGACTGGGGTAGTAGTTCGGGCAACAGCGACCACACGGTAATCTCTTCAAATCGCTCCGAGCCAATGCGATGAGAAAGTTGCGCATGTGCTTCTGCTTTCTCCTACGTCTTACTTTTAAAAAAATCCTAGATTGACTATATTACAATTATTGTCAGCTGACGATTTACTGTTTTCATAAAACTAACGTCCGCATTTCTATGCTGGTTGCCATCCAATGTGGCAAACGTTGGATGGCAAACATCCGCAATGCATTGCAGAAGCATTTCAGTTTCAGTGTCTGTCCAAATGTTGCGCGGTGTTACCGCCTTCGCTGTCATTTTTAACGGAAGTGGCAGGTTTGGGGGCCGTTCTCCATGCCCCATGCTACCTCCAGTCAGCCAATCAGAGCGAAGGTGTGGTAAATGCGATGTAAAATTGCGACCGCACGGTAGGTTTCAATGTGCTTTTGAATTGTCAAGCCGTTGTCAAGAAGGTGATTTGAAATAAAGCGGCTTGAAAGTGGTTTTGGGTGACCAAGCGGGAGTAATAAAAACGCTTTACCCCTATTTTCAACGAACATTGAAGTCAAACAATACTACCGTGATACTACCGTGGGACTGCAGTGGTAGTTAACTGGAACAAGAAGCAATGACAAGGTCACTTTTCCCACGCCCAAGCATCGTTAACACCTTGTTCGAGTGAACTCTAATTCGGTTTTGTACGCCTCGCCTAGTGTTGTTCCATTGTTACATGCTGCAGCATTGAATTCTGGGGACACCCCACTGCCTCCTTCTTCTGTCCATTTCCTGAAAACCCTCCTGCGCAAACTAACTACAAAAATACCCGGCCGACAGGCCGTGTTAATACACTAGCTGAACCCATGCTTGCTGCACAGTGGATTGAATTTCACGGTGTTTGGCCTTTTTAAGAAAGTAAATCGTATTTTGCAATATTTAACTGTTAAAGTAATCCTTTAATTTTAATTGTCCACAACAATGTGACCTGATGTGACCCTGACCCGACCTCCGTGCACAGCCGTATATTTTGTGTGATGTGTTAACGGGACTACTCTCCTCTTCTCCCCTTCACCTTCCCCTTCTCCATTCCTCCTTACCCGTCCCTTCCCTCTCTTCTCCCCTCTCTTGTCGCAGTTCAATGGGACATTGTTAACGGGACTTTTCCGCTGAGATTTTGTGCAGCCCGGAAAAGTCGCATACCTGTGGTTGACTGAATACTTAAAAACTCCATAACTAAGAAGGCCAGAATTCAGTAAGCAAGCCCCTACTATAGTGCGACTAGGAGTTGGATTTAAGATTTACGGTCGAATGGCGTCGCACTTCTGGTTAAATTTGATAAAAACGGAAATAAATACGTCCAGGCTGGAAATCAGTTGCATCTGGAGTTTATTTTTATGGCATGGTTGGAAGAAGGAAGTAAGAAGGCTTGCCACGACTTACAGCATTTCGGTGGTGGATGTTATCGAACGTTCGCCTAAAAACCTTTTAGACTTTCCTTCAGAATTATTGTAGTCCTAATTTTGAACAGGCCCGACCTGCATAAGGCCAGAAGAGCAGACCCTAAATCGGTCCGCGTTGGTCGAGCAAAAGTAGAGAAGAGAACAAAGAACCAAAGGAAAGCCTAGCACGAGAATTTAGGTTCACGCATCCGTGGGAAGCCTATCACACAATTTTATATATAATATTTTACATTGCATTATATTGCATAGCAAATTCTTATGAAAGAGGCCCCAATATTTCAAATTATAGTTCGTTACGTTCGAGTGAACTCTAATCCGTTTTTATTCGTGTTCCTTGACAGCTGTGAGTATGGGCATACGAGCTCTACTCCTTTTTTCAAAATGGCGAAGCCGTTTTTTGTTCAGTTAATTTGTTGGCTTTTTTCTCTTCATTTTTATTGTAATAGCTACGGTGTGTCCACTGTACACCCAATTTTGTTTGCGAAAAAAACGAAACATTAGAAATGCGTATTTCTGTTCAGGTTCTGCCCAAGCTTTTTTCCATGTTTGTTATTTGATGGCAATACACTAGCGTGTTTGTAGAGTATCAACTGATGGATAGTTCATTCTGCATTGTTGCAAGCAGATCGTTAACAATCGCGGTAACAATTCAACTAGCTTCCCAAAGTCTGCATTGAAGAAGTAAATAAATCGCAGAGTCATGTCGGCCGGGCCTCCAAGTCATAGACTTTGCACCAGACGGTTTAAAATTGAAAGATTAAAGCGAAAACCAAGACCATTTCATTTTGGTTCTCGACAACGATTGAATATATTTAATGGAGCCGCCCCGAAGCTACTACGACAATGTTACTTTCCCCATGCCCGAGCATCGTCGCATCTTGTTTTTGTGCGCTACAATCCGATCTTGTGCTCCTCGCCTATTGTTTCCCCATTGTTACATGTTGCAGCATTGTAACATTTTGACATTGTTAGCCGCGCCGCCTCCGCCTCCGCCTCGCACCGTTGGGGCTGTGTTTGGACTTTTTCTTTTTCTTTGAGAGTTTCATTGGCTGTCATGCGTAGGATAACGTTGTAGTTTGTGCGGTACGGTGCATTTGATTGTTATTGTTATAAACTAATAGGTGGGGTATGTGGCTACGGGCCAGGGCCCCTATAATAAATTCCAATCCAATCCGGCTCCGCCTCCGCCTGTCCACTTTTTGAAAATACTCGTGCTCAAACGAACTCTAATAAGCACTGCCTGCCGGCTGTGCTAATGTATTGACTATTAGCCTATTACATGATTCAACAATTCAAACTAGGTTATGAACGATACCAATTGTTGACTATTTTGACTATAATCTGACTATATATATTGACTATAGTATATTGTCTGTTTTTGCTTTCCTCGTGTTTTCTTTGAGATTGATTGATATATTTTACTCCTCTTTATATTCTGCTTTTTTTCTCCCTTTTCATAAATTTGTTGTGTATATATATATATATATTTATCTCGATGCACTTTTAAAAATTTTATTTCTATGTTGTTTTATTTTGGCGCCTAACCTTTGATTCTGTGTGCAAAAGTGCTATTGTTCAATTGTTTTTCTCTGTCTGCTGCTCTCAAACCACACGCGAGCATTAGCTCTTGTGGAATGAGTGTTTGCTTTTGTGCTTAATTTTGTAGTCTATGTTGGATGAATAAACTTACTTACTTACTTACTGAGCATCGACAATACCATCCATCCTGCCAAACACTCGCCCTTTTGCTTTGTTGCCTGTCTTGCATGAATGAATGTTCTCGGTCTTTCTTATTCATTGTTACCTAGCAAAAAAAAAATAAAAATTGTTACAGGGTATCGACAACAATACCTTCACGTCACTCCCGCCTCCAACTCCTCTTCTAGTACCGTTTTACCACTTTTATTATATGTATAGATTAAAGTGGCACTATCACCGATTGAAAGTCGGCAGAATCTGGCATCATCTAGCGCTATCCAGAACTATCTAGCACTTGCTTGCACCAAGCGAAGGAATTCACAACGGCATTTCTTTTAATGAAACAAACAAGCCACGACATCCTTAATTATTCAGTGAAAATTTGGTTCGTCCTCGTACACCTGGGAGCGAGCAATAAAGGTTAACAATATCACTGTCGCTAGATGGTACCACGGTATTTTCGTTCGTATTTCAGTCGTCTTTGCATTCCGTTATGCATTCCTTCGCTTGGTGCAAGCAAGTGCTAGATGGTACTACATAGCGCTAGATGTTGTCAGATTTCGTCTGCTTTCAATCGGTGATAGTGCCACTTTAATTGGGTGATTTGGAAAGTGGCTTCTTCTCCTGGCGTCAAGCATTGAGTTTGTAAATCAGCCACGGTTTCCAAAGTCACTCAACCGATAGCGATGCTCAGCAAGGATCGTTGATTTAATATTACTTGAGCGTTGTATAGGTACCGCTGAGAAGGTCTTATTCAGGGGGCTTTTAACAGCTTTTACGCTCTTTTTCGAAGGCAGCTCCTAGAGAAAATGTGAACCCACAAATGTGAAACCAACTTGTTTTTCCTTTCGATCGTGTAAAAACTATTTATTTTACAAGCAATGGTCTAATCCTGAAGGTAAGATAAGTTTGCAGAGAGACGGCTAGCTGAGATTGAAGTTACGGCCACAGCTCTAATCTCAGCTGGCATTAGGAATGTAATTGTTAGTCCACCTAATGTAACCTAGAGAGCGCCACGGGTTCCACTTGCGATATCATGGTTGCGCTAAGCAAAAATTTCTTTCCATATTACTTTTATTCTCTTAGTTCGGCTTCCTGCTTATTAGTAAACATTCGCAGGTTGAGGTCAATTTCCAGGCTATTTACCGTAATTTCAGGAAGGAATCTTTTTTTAAAACACATTTTACCAGTGATAGGTTTTACCAGTGATGTGTTTTTATTTGTTTAGAAAGTTTTGCAGCTCAGTAGATTAGCTTATAAATCCAGCGTGTTTTTTTTCCTGAGTTTTCCAGTTTTTTATGAAAAAAATCGGAGAATCCCCGGAGTGTCAAATGTATAGGCTAAATTCCCTTAGTTTTTTCAAATTTCCCAGGTGGCGTGACTACAATGAGGCAGAGCAGACAACTGCTTCCGGGCCCAGTGACTTTACGGGGCCCCCTCACTGGCCCCAATTAAATTTTATTCAGAAAAAAAAGAATTTTTTTTTTGTACAGGGGAAGGGGCAGGGGAAAAAATTATGTGGCAAAAATTGCGTTCCATTTTATTTAAAGAAGGGCCCTCTACTGGGTTTTCACCTTGTGTAGCAAAAACTGCAATTTGTTTAATGACACGGGGGGGGGGGGGACGCTCCACCGGGCTATCGCCATTTTGTAGCAAAAACTGGAGTATTTTTTTATGACGAGGAGGGGGGGAGATGGTAGCCTTCACTGGGCTCTTGCATTGTGTGGCAAAACTGCATTTCGTTTTTTTTAATGAAGGGTCCTTACCCTGTGTGGTAATTTTTTTTTACTGAAGGGGGGAGGGCTACCCTCCACTAGGTTTCCTCATCCGGGTCCCCATTTTGAAGTTACGCCCCTGTTCTCCAAGTTGGTGGGAACCCTGAATTATCCCTAATCACACGAATGTAGCGGAGAAAAAGTAGTAAAAAAAGCTACCATATAGATTAGAAAATTAAAAGGACATTCCCCCCAGCGCTATTTTTCTCGATCCTCCATATCAAGTACGGCCCCAAAGGTCTATTTACTTACCGTTAGTTAAACCCTTGGTAAAAATCCGTTGTAAAATGTGGCGTCTAGGAGATTTTCTGTTGAATAATTGTTAATTATATTTACTGCGGAACTTACGTATATGATCCTTTACGCTCAGACAATAACCATCAGTGTGTGTGCATGTACTAATTTGCTAATAATTACCATGAGATCAAAAATCTAAATGACTAATGCGGTAAAAATTTAAATTAATTATTCCGATAGATCGCCGAAGCGAAATAATATTATAAGGCACTGGGGCAGGAAAATTATAAATTGTGATGTTAAAATACAATAGTCATTCCGGTTTGTGACGACACAATTAATGCGTTCATGCTGGTTCGTCTGCTAGGCACAATGCCAAGTGAGACAGTAGCTGCGTTCTTCGCTGCGAGGAACGCAGCTACTATCTCAGATTGCCTTGGAGGTGGTAAATGCGCGGATGGCGATCGGCGCGTGGCTGTTATAAGGCAGGCCGAGTGTACCTTTAACTGGATAGCACACCTTACCTCTTCCGTGCCTATGCGGAGCCCAAGCGGTAGTTGCGGCAACTAATACCTCTCACGTTGCTTTTCTGCAGTGCTGCTTCGCACGTAAAGTTTTAGCAAAGCCGTTAGTAACCGCATCTGCCGTTAGAGCTCTGCGTAGGCTTGGGATAGGTAAGATGCAATTATCTAGTTAACTTTCTAACCGATGTAGCTACGTTTAAGGGAAATTCTTTCTTGCCTCAAAACCGGTTAGTGCAGTGCTTTGCTGTCACATCAAAAACCAAAACTGGTAAAAAGGGACCACCAAGTTCCGAATGATTCGGCCCTTCAAAGGAGTGATATCAACACACCAAAACATTCGCCAAGTTAATCGCACCGAATACTTTGGACGTTAAATGGAAACTAGGATATTGGTACTTTCGGTAGCATTGTTCAAGTTTTCATTTAACGTCCAAAGTATTATTCGGTGCGATTAACTCGGCGAATGTTTTGGTGTGTTGATATCGCTCCTTTGAAGGGCTGAACCATTCGGAACTTGGCGGTCCCTTTTACTAGTTTAGGTTTTTGATATGATATCTCTTTTTTTTTTAATTGTGTATTAGACCCAACTCAACTAGTCTGCGGATGTGTAATAATGTGCCGCGTCAACAATAGCTTGAGAGGTAAATTTTTTAATATTTTAATTTCATATCACTCTTTTGAGAGGCCGTTACCATTCTCAACTTAGTCGCCTCTTTATCTGTTTTTGGTGTTGTTTTTTTTTTTTTTTAATTTAGTTCATATCACTCCTTTGTGACGCCGAGCCATTCTCAACTTGGTGGCCTCTTTACCAGTTTTTGGCTTAATTTTGACATTTCGTTTTGTTTTTCGTGAATTGGACGTTAACACAATTTCTTTGGCAACGTTTTTTAGATTTGTGACGACACTTTAGCGTGTGTCTACATACGCACATCAGTATACACGTTGTCATTGTCCGAACTTTGGCCGACCAATCCGAGACGATGCCGACAATACTTAACAATGGTTATAACAATACTTTTGTACTTACGCGCCCTCCCACGCATTCCCGTTACACCCCCAGGCCGAAAACCGAAAAGGTATGCAATTCGTGTCGTTAAATGCAGCCATTCGTTAAATATCATAGCTGGAAGCCATCCCGCTATCTCGGTATCGGTGAATAATCACTCAATGGGAATTAATATGGGGATAAGCGGACTTGAAGTAGATACTAGTAACACATTTGCAACCTTATAGAGCAGTGACATAACGTAGTTTTATTGTGTATAACTCTATGGTGGAGCCAGTAACTGGGTTAGCTGCAAGGTGCACTGGAGGGGAAAACGAAGGTCGTCTTACTGAAGGCAATGCTATTAGACTGGATTTCTTAAGCCTATAACGCGCGATTTTTGTTGTTGGAGAAAACAACGTTTTTTTAAGCCTAAGAAATCCGCTGTCAAAGCACTGTCTTGACTAGAAGTGCCATTGTTTTCCCTTACATTTTAATCTAGTGCACCTTGTAGCTATGCCCTCCAGATGCTATCTCGTAGCCAATATGACGTCACTTAACGCGGCTCTATTGAGGGTCAAACTTTGCCGTGAAAGCCGCTTAGCTGACATTCCTACACAAGTAAATTTTAGTCAGGTGGGTCATTGCTCTCTATCTAGATTTTACAACAATTTTAAGTTTTTGTGCCGCATTATTATTTTTTCCCAGGTACCTGAAACGTGCCCAACTACGCTTTAGGATATAAGGGCCCGTTTAGGCAAAGACTCATTCTTGCATTCTTGCAGCTAGAATTTAATCGCGATGGCAAAGGTGTCGTTGTCATGGTAACAACGCTTCCTGGATTAGCTAAATCCGACATCGTTTGAGCAAATGCTTGCAGCCTTATAATTCGTGACAGTAAGATAAAGAATTCCTCCTGACGAAACAATTTTCCCGATTGCTTCTAAACTCAGTAATTGACTCGTTTCGTTGCAAGCCGGCAGAGCTAAAACCGCCGCCATGTTGGAACTTCAGATAATTTCTAGCTTCTATGCTGCGAGAATGCAAAGGCGAGTTATTGTATAAACGCCCCCTGAGGTATGGCGTCGCGCTACAATGGTTTACGTCCTCGACAAGTGAATTGATGTGATGTGTGTTGCCTAACTAGGCGTGACACAGTAGCGAGTGTCTAGGTCGCCTCATGGTCTTGGGGAAGAAAAATGTGGTGCATGCCTGATTTATCCTTGACGTCATCCAGGGAGGGGTCACGCAGCATCAACAACACAGAAGCTGATGACGTGTAAGGACACGTCGCGGTGTCGTTTGACTGTCTAAACAAGTGCCAATTCAAACATGCGTGGGATATTGTAAATATAGTCGACGGTATCAACGGAATACGTCCCAGTCGCCGTATTTCAGTAGGGATTTAGAATAAAGGGATGACTACGGTAGGTAAATAAACCATTGCGAATGAACTTCTTACAGCTTATCGAGAAATACTGATGTGTATTTCGTTTGGCGTGTATGTTCTTTTAATAACGAGAAGGTTCAAAAGCGGAGTGGCGCCATCTCTGATCTAATTTACGAACTACGTGATAACCACCTTATTCTGCGTATGTTTGTTTGGTGTTTGTTTTGGTTTTTAAGGAACCCTAACGTACCCAAACTACGCAATCTGCTCCAAAAAGATGAGAGGGCTAATTTAGCTGGAGAAATTCAAGCTGAAAACCCATCTTTCACACGCCACCAACCGACATGACCATGAATACGTAGCTAATTCGACAATCGACAGCACCTCACATTTTCAAACTTTTTGATAAAAATTGACTGTCCCCTTCAACAAGTATCAAATAAATACGTTTCGCAATCACGAATGAAGTGTATCGATTTCATACTTCTTAAGACATTGTAGAGGAACTCAAAAAAGAGCAACAGATCTCTAAACATTTCGGTATAGTTTAAAGGGATACTCCTTACAGACCAGATACACATCATCGCTTCTCGATATTCCTTGTAGAGTATCGAGGAGTATCGCGGCTTTATCGAACTATCGTTATAAAGTCCTTTACTGTAATACATCCATTTTCCAGTAGCAGCTAGAAAATATTCAGCTACCTAGGACTATTTTTCGTGCAGGCCGAATTCTGATTTCCGCGCTTAGGGAGCGTTTAAGCAACAATTCACCTTTGCATTCTCGCAGCTAGAAGCTAGAAATCATCTGAAATTCCAATATGGCGGTGGTTTTAGCTCTGCCGGTTCACAACGAAAACAACCAATGACGTGAATTCAGAAGCGACATGTAAAATGGTTTCGTCAGGAGGAATTCTTTATCTTCTTGTCATGGATTATAAGGTTACAAGCGTTGGGAACTTTCACAATCTCATCGAACAACTCGGCGCTGAAGCCCCACCTCATCAAATTCGTTCGTGAGCGCGAAGTGAATTTTCCGATACCTGAGCGTGACGTCACCGCTGAAGCATCGTACTCATCAACTGCAGGAAGCTTTCTTTTGCTCTGAATCCAACTACAAAGTAAATATGTCGGACCTGTAGTGGTTGTTTGCTAGGTAACTAATAAAATGGGGGAAGGGGGACTGAATGGGGGAGCGAAAATTCAAAATCCAACATGGCGTCCATTTCGTGGCTATCGAATCGAAGACTAATCATCGAATGCCGGCATACAAAAAACATTCCGTCGTCTTTTACTGCATTAAAAATTGTTTTCTTGTTGTCATGAATCGACGCTCAAATGTTGCAAGCATCGTACGCCGTGTCACGAGGTACGAGGAGAAGATTTGCGTCTGCGTCGTTGCCATGGTTACTAATACGCATAGACAACTCGAAAGCCGCATACTCCGGTAAAGGCGAGAAGCAGCCATCAGATTTAGTATTGATCAAATAAAAGCTAGTGAGCGAGAAAACTGTTGTTGCGTAAACGAGCCCTAAATTCTAGCTGCGAGAATGCAAAGGCGAGTCGTTGTGAATAGGTTTGCCCCCTTCTCGCAGGTTCATTCAAGCGAAGGTGTGTTTATTACAGGTAAAGGCGCGCTGCCCTCAGGCATGGTGCTTTAATCCCAATTTGCCTTGGTCGTGTGTATCCTAATACCTACCCATTGAGCACATTGTGACTCCAATCTGTGGCGGTAATAGATCAAGACACTCATTTTAATGCCATCTAGCAGCGCGGATTTGCACAACCATCAGTTTATTTTCCTCATCGCTGCACGAAGGAGAACCTGTTGGGAGTTGGGAATAACAGCTTACACTAGATGGCGTAATCTAAACTGTCAATCCCTGCAGATTCTTTTTCCGTCGTACAGCACTGAGGAAAAGAAAAGCACGGAAACCCTAGGTGTGATTCTTATAAAAACTCAGTATTTGAGCCACCGCTGTCTACTTTATGTCGTCATTGTCAACCTTTAGGGATGTTTTTAAAGTCAGCGGCTTGCAAGTCGCTTGGCCGCGGGGAACGCTTTCCCATTGAAATAACCAACAGGCAGCGTTTCCACTTGCAAGCGAGTTGCAAACCGCTGACTTTAAAAACATCCCTTTTGTTGTTTGCTTGGTGTACCTTCTTACTATGCACCCTGAGTGCACCCTGTGTTTATTCACTTAAGTTATCATGAGACAGCAGTACAATAAAATGTGTGAACCAATCGTGAGTTGTAAGAACCGAGTATGGGTCTTCCTTGTTTATGTTTAATGCAAAGGTTAAAATGACATTCTCGTAATTATGTCACAGTTTGTTTCTAGTGGGACGTATTGTTCCCCACTCGATATACCTGAAAAAGACGTGAAGTTGATGTAATCGTTGGTCACGTTATTGGTCATGTTTCCAGACGTCATTAATTTTTGTATCAACACGCACGTGCGACATTTTTTTTACGTTCGTTTGCGTATGGTTAGCCAAAGCCTCCTGTATTAAAACCCGTCTCAGCAATACCTTTCTCGACGCTCTCAGAAAACATCACATATCAACCAGCTATACTGCGCACGTCATCTGTTGACAAACCTAAAAAACTTTGTCAATTTTCGAAATTTGCCACGTGGAATCAATAGATGGAACCACCTGCCACACCACCTATGCTGTACGGTAATTTATGTGGCTATGCTGAAACGACTTTGTATTCAAGGGGGTTTAAGTTAGCATGTGTGATGCATAGAAGCTCTCCAATGCAGAATGTACTATGTCTGTCTGAAAATAATTTACCTGTAAAA
Organism: Lithobius niger; assembly: GCA_023313725.1. Lineage (NCBI taxonomy): Eukaryota > Metazoa > Arthropoda > Chilopoda > Lithobiomorpha > Lithobiidae > Lithobius > Lithobius niger. Next base: position 12,463 of record JAHWFP010036972.1, read on the forward strand.
GTCATCAGATGCTACGACAGGGGTTTGTTTATTTACTTCTTACTGCAGTTTCATTTATCTTCATTAAGCCATCGACGAATTGTATTCACTACTAGCTGGAAATAGGGAGAAAATTGCTTTTCCCCAAGAATGTTGTTAAAACTAAATCTTGCGACAATTTTTAGTTTTTAGTTGCGACAAGCTTTTTAGTAATGAAGAGAAATAGTGCCTGCAGTTAGAAGACAAACACATGCCCGTCGTAGCAGCCGGCTACCGCAAAAGAAGCTAGTGCACAATCACTTAGGTGGAAACAAATTTATGTTATCATCTGGCAAGGATTCGAAACTGGGTCTTCTGAATGCTCATGGACTTGGCGTCAGTGGCCATGCTACCGCGGGTAGCTGTTGCAAAGACCTTAGCAATGATGTCTTTAATAATCACTGTGCTTTTGTTTTACTAGCCTTTTACAATCCCATGCGGCTGCCAGGTTCTTGTTTCCCCATCCCACTCTCCCCCAGCTAGTTTATTCTATCCACCCAAAACCAAAACTGGTATAAAAACTCGCCAAGTTTTAAAAAACGATCGGCCTTTGAAGGTAGTGATATCATTTCACCAGGGAAAGGCCGCCAAGGTTAATCCTATTAGCCAAGTTAATCGCACATACTAATAGTTCGAAAGTTTAATGAAAACTAGAAGATTGCTACTAGCGGTAGCAATCTTCAAGTTTTCATTTAACGTCCAAAGTATTATTCGGTGCGATTAACTTGGCTAATAGGATTAACCTGGGCGGCCTTTCCCTGGTGGAATGATATCACTACCTTCAAAGGCCGATCGTTTTTTGAAACTTGGCGGGTTTTTCTACCAGTTTTGGTTTTGGGTGGATATCACAACTTTCATAGGACTGTGAACGTACATAAGGTTACACCGTCAGTTTAAGATGCTTCAATCCCATTTTTACACACTGACTAACAATCGCTGATTTCGTTCGCTTCGCTCGCTCAATCAATCAGCGCATCCCCTTCAGTTGTTTTGTTTAGCCCTTCACCATCCCCTTAATTTTTTAAGATTTCGTTTACATTTAGTCACGCAGAAACCCCCGAAGGTCTTTGTTACTAAAACAGCAGAATGCGAAGCAATTTATTTGTGGGTTATTAACAAAAAACCCATTGGCTCGTGTATGCTCGTATTGTTGCATAACCATCATCTAACGCGCATCCCTTTATTCTTACGCAATTCACGGCAACGTTAATGTTTCTTTATTTTGTCCTTCGTTACAGTTCAGTTTTTAGTTCGTCCAGGCTTTTACAATAAATCTAAGGACTAGTCTTGATTGTTCAAGCCATTGTTGCTTAAAATCTTTGGTTGCAACTTGGAAAAGAAACTAAATTTAAATTCGCCCGTGGCGAATTTCAAAACCCTCCCACGCATTTGTCCTGACCCCAACAACCCCCAAACCAACAAAAGGACCATCCTCAGATCACTATGCATCCGTGTGCAAAAGTTCAGGTACGTAGGCCTTCTCAATTTTGCGCTAGCCATTTAACATTGGGAAAATTTAACATTGGAAAAATCTTATTAGCTAGCTAGCTACACAGCTGACGCATCTTTTTCTCTATGATTGGTGGACACTCATCCTTTAAATTTTAGTTTTCTTAATCTCTGACCCTTCCCCTTACATTTTCCACAATTTGAAACATTTCTGTCGCATAGGATATTATCCTCAACATGCCAAAATATGCTTTTAATTGCTTACAGTTAACAGACACATGTCTGCTTGTGAGCCGCCTTTTTATCATTAACAATCAATTTTTAACAATCGGATGTCTACAATGGGACGATCTACTGTTACTTAGCGGCGACACACTATCGTGTGTCTAGATCGTCACGGACTGCTGCAAAATACGTAATGCTGATGACTCAAGAGTTATCAGAGCTATCCTGATGAGCCAACAGAACTATGTTGATAGCTCAAATAACTGACAACACGTATTCTGAAGACCTGGGTTTGAGTTCCAACCAGATGATGTCACGCGTATATTTTTCATCGTAGTGGCTGCCACACTAACCGTTTACTTGCTACTGCTCAAACTGCCATGTATTTGTTTCAAAACGAACTCCCCATTCTATCGTTTGTTCCCCATTGTTTGCAGGAAACTGGCTGTATGACGCCACGTGTCCTTCCACTACGAGTGCAAAAAACACGTAAATATCGCACTCGTAGACTCTAACAGTAACTGTGTAGAGTCTACAACTATGATATCCACATGTTATTGCACTCGTAGTGCAAGGAAACGTGGCATCATACAGTCAGTTTCCTGCAAACATAATGGGGAACAAACATGGACGACGCTAGAATCACGTTACTGGGGAGGCGGCAGTGGGAGAGCAATTTTAGCCGGGGGAGGGGGGGCGGGTGCGAACCGAAAAAATCTACTTTTGCGGTTCAAACCCCCCCCCTCCCTAAAAAAGAATAAAATTTAAAATAACAATCTTGCAATTATTTCTCACACCCAACGTTCTTAACTGTTTTCTACACCATTTTTTTGGAATAGTCTTAAATTCAGCTGAAAAAATATGATTTTACAACTCTCACAGTAACAACTACGTTTGGTTTGGATCTGATGGTTGGTGGGAGGCCTTAGCGTCGTCTCTGGGAACAAACTACTATACCATCGGGGGACTATAGCAAAGACCAGTGTGCAGCTACCTAGACAACAGAATGCTACAGTCCCCGGATGCTACGATGGGTGTTCGTTAATATCTTCTCCTGCAGTTTCATTTTTCTTCATTTAGTACATTTTTTTTTTGAAAAACCAGTGCCAAATTTACAGCTTATGACTTGTGACCTGGGAGCCATGACTGTATCATGCAAAAAGCCCGCAAGGGTAAATGGATCCACGAATTTTTAGCCGTAGTAAGTAGTGATATGAGAACCAAAATGGCGGTACGTACCAAATTTGTTCACCTTTTTGCAAAGTGAGCCGTTAACTCTAGGTTTTATTATGTAGATCATGGAAAATAAGAAAACAATCAGATTTTATAACATTCAAATATTTAATACAGGCCTGTATTACATACTTGAGGGCGTGCTCAGGTCGCTTGGTGGAATAAACCGGAAACATAACCGGAAGCAACCTGGGCACGTCCCACTTTGAGTTCTGGCTCCCGTGGCGTATGACGTCACTTAATATTGAAGGACGCTTACATGCACACTCCAGTGCATCAACAAGATGGACTCCCTTCCTCGCTCCTTGTTTTTTTGGTTGGTTGTTGCTTGTAGATTTTCTTGTTAGTTTAACTATAATACATTACTTTTTTTTTTTTGCTGTGTTTGGCGTGTAAAAAGACACAGAAATAAGGATTTCTATAATAGATTTTTCAATATAATGCCAATTGTACTGGGTAACTTAATAATAAAATATTACAGCCGGAAATGACGTAACAACTGGAAGAACGCAGCCTGGTGACGATAATCGGTATCAATTGCAACTCCAGCGATGAATTATGGGATGAAAATTAAAAGATGATAGATAGTTTGATAGAGAAAGAGATAGCAGAAAGAAGAAGTAAAAATAAATAATAAATAAATAAATAAGAGTATAGATAGCACGAAAGAGAAGACATGAAGGAAGAAAGATGACAGGACAGAAAAACGAAATAATAACAATAAAAAAAAACGAAGATTTAGTCGAAAGAAGTGATGAAATATTAGAAACAATAGGGTAAAGATGTAAAGATAAGAAAGATAGTTAGAAAGACAGATGTTTAATGGTCTTATAATGCGCGTGGAGATATCAATGACGCTTTAATGATGTGATGTTCTTTTTGTAGGCGACTTGTCTGGGCGATGCTTGGATGATCAAATGCGAACGCAGGCGCCATGTTTGTACAATGCTGATGACGTCATCCTGGAGCCAGCCAATGCCGGCAGACGACGCTTGTCTGAAAGAAAAAAACGGAAACACCTCCGGTAAATACAAGTAAGTATCATTCAGATCGGATTCAAGAGTAAGTAGAATCAGATACAAAAACCACAAGGGTGAAGGAACTCGCCAAGTTTCAGCCAATCAAAATAGTGATATCAGAATAATACCAAGTATTCTGCATGGTGCACAAAGCTAACCCACATACTTGCTGGAAAGTATTCCCCTTAGCAAGAAGTGATATCACCCCATCCAATGAACAACCGCTAAGCTAATCCCACCAACTACTAGATCAAAGATTAAATTAAGAACCTGCCATTGCTACTATTGGTACCAATGGTCCAGTTTTTCATTTAACGTTTGAAGTAGTAGTCAGTGGAATTAGCTTGGCGGTTGTTCGTTGGCGAGGGTGATATCACTTCTTTCTAAAGGGAACACCTTCCGGCTAGTGCATGGATTAGCTTGGCACACCATGTAGAAAACTTGGTGGTAGCCATTTTTATTCTGATATCACTACTTTGATTGGCTGAAATTTGACGGGTTCCTTCACCCTTGTGGGCTTCTAGTAAGCAGTACAGTAATTGTAAGAATAAGGGTGAGTGGACACCTGAAGAATCTACTGTGGCGACATCTGGCATCTGTGATATCGTTAAAAGCTTGTAGCAAGCGAAGCAACGCGCCAGAAAGTATTTTCAAAAAAACAAACATGAGTAAGCCCACGCAAATTATTGCGTGAAAATCTGGTAAGCCAAGGCCACGTGAGAGCAAGTTGTAAAGATTAATGATTTAACGACCAATAGATGGAGCCACGGTAGAATCTTAAGATTTTCCATTATGAAGGAGTTGTCGTGATAGCATTCTAGTTCATGGGAGCGACCAATCCAAAGAACCGGGTTCACTTCTCCAATCATGATGACCGCAATTTTTTAATCATATTATTATACACTTATACACGAAATTCGTTAACTTTTTAATTGTGTTAATCATTTGAACAGTGACTATACTAACCAGTATAAGCTGTTACGCTTACTGCATTAATAATTAATGTGCCTATCTCTGTTGATTAATAATAGCAATTATATTTTTGATTGATTATTAATTTAGCACAATTTGGCTCGAGTAGCCATTACCCAATTATTCTTGATAGACAGGCTGTTCTGTTGCCGTCTTCGCTCCAAAGTTTGGGTTTTACAGCGTGGCCCATGACCTTACTCACACGACATTTTGTAGCTGTCTTCTAAGACGACAAATTTAACCAATCAAAACAGTTGTGGGTTAAAAGTGTGTTTGTTAAAGTGCAAATAAGGTGATTGTTTATTACAATATAAGCCTAATTTCGCAAATTGTAGTATAGTAGTTCAAATATGTATAGCCCTAATCACGCAAATATAGGCCAAACTGCTCAAACATAGGTCTAATTACGCAAATACAGGCCTAACTGCTAAAATATAGGCCTGATCACGTAAATATAGGTCTAAACACAAGAACAGCATTAAATCCGTTGCATATAGCGTTTTACACAACAAAAAGAAAGAATTTGAGATTTTACGTATTTTAGTACCATTTCTTACCGCTAGATGCCGTTGTTAGCAACGTGTGTTAACTAATTTAACTTGTAGACATTTTAACTTTTTATGCTAAAATATAACATTCGAATAATGCACGAGTTATTTAAACTGCTATTAGGTCAACACACTGTGCTAACAACGACATCTAGTAGCAGGAAATGGTACATCTTTTTACTGTTCCTTTTGTATAAGAGAGTTAAAAAAGGTTATTATTATAATGAAATCACTTTATTTGACCTTAGTTGAATTTGGCACTACGGAATTTCAAGTTAAAAAAATATAAACGGATGCTTACCCAGTTGTTACGGTCCCTCTGAGCCAGACATGGAAAGAGACCAAGCTTCAAAAACCTGTAAGATAAATAAAAACGAAATTCAAGATGTCCCGCATTTTAACGTAAAGTTGGTTCATTCGGTTAACCAAGGGCTGGATAGGTTTTGAAGGGTTTCAAACTTGAGGAACTGCATATGTAAACACACTGGGTAGTGACAAGGCCAACTGGGATTAAAGCTACATTCCTAGCTCACTATCCAGTCTTCTTGGTGCTTTACCGGTAGTAGTTGAAATCTTGTGCACACTCTGATTTCAAATTTTCAAATCTTTGTAAAATCTGCAAATCATTGTAAATCTGCAAATCTCTAAATCCTGCAAATCATAGCAAATCAGTGCAAATCAACACGAAGTCTGCAGATCTACTTGCAAATCCTGTATAATCTGCAAATCCGCACAGATCACTGCAAAATCAGCAAATCTAAGTGAAATCTGCAAATCTGTAAACGTCATTTAATCCGCAAATCCAAGCGAAACCTTGGAAATCCGAACAAATCTTCCAAATTTCGAACAGATCTTGCAAATCTGTGCCTATCTTACAAATCTGTACAAATCCCTGCAAATTTGCACAAATTCCTGAAAATCTGCGCAAAGCTCTGCAAATCTGCAAATCCAATGCAAGTCTACAAATCTATTGTAGAGCCGAGTGATTTGATGATCGCGATCGCTATTTCTGGGTTTCTCGGACCCCTCGGTACGGCCTGAGAACCGACGGGAGTTGGTTGAAGGAAGTGCAAGAAAAGCCCTCAGTAGGTGCATGATCTCACAATTTAATCGCTATGCTTCATTATTGTTCCTCTTTTTAAAGATTAACAGGACGTAGCTGAGTAAAATACGAATTTTAACAATTCAAATACCATTTATCTTCAGTTCTCAGGCCGTACGGTACTGGACGGCTCCTAGCGTGTCTTTTGCTAACTACGCACCAAACTGACAGCACTTTTAATAAGTAAGAAACGCAGCTTCAATCCCAGTTGGCCTTGGGTAGGGAATTCTAACTCGCACCATAGAGGGTTCTAATGATGATATTTTTTTTTAAAGAATCATGCCCGGGGAAAAAATTACTTATCACAGTTGTCCTAGCTTCCTAACGACTGCTTAGTAAGTTTTTGCTCAAATGTAGGACTAAACACGCAAATGTAGACCTAATTGCTCAAATATATGCCTAATCTCGCAAATTGTAGACTTAATTGCTGAAAAATATACGTAAGTATAGGCCTAATTTTTGCTCAAATATAGGCCTAATCACACAATTATAGGCATCATCACTCATATATAGGCCTAATCGCTTAATTGTAGGCCAATTTACAAATAGGCGTAATCACACGCTGTACATCAGTATACATAAGCCCTAGTGGGGAAAATAGTCTCGTTATTAACTTTATCCCCTGTTAGAACGGGATCGAAGCTTGAATCGATGACATATTTATTTGAGATGAGAAAATAAAAGCTACTGGGACAAATTCTGTGTCCTGACGTTGTCTGTTAGCCGTTGAACCAGAGCAGTGGCGGCCATTTTGCTCTTCTATTTTGAGCAACCGATTCACAGAACGTGTGCACGCGTGGTTATGTGAACATTGGAGGAAGGAATAGGAATCCTCAAAGATATGAAATTGTGAACAGGAATTGGGGGAAAGGAAAAAGTGCTAGATGCTCTGAAGTTTTTATTTACCTGGTTACGACTCCTCTTCCTCTGCGCCCTTCGTCAAAAGGGTGGCAAATTTTGCGACGTCGATCTTACCATCCCCATCGATGGGTGCCTGCTCAAAAGCATCATCCACCTGAAGTAAAATAAACGACGTCAAAAATTGATTCCTTTCATATACAAATTAGCTTCAATCAAACTTGTGATACTCGTTCTGTATTTAACCCGAAAACGGTATTAGGCCGCTAAAGTTTAATTAAATAGTTCTCAGGAGCGCAAGCACGGGTTTTTTTTTCTTGGCACATGAAACGTTTTTTACGCCGTAGTCTTTAAAAAATATATATACTCGATCACGCATCAACGCTTTCACCAAAAACTTCCTTGAGCTGTTGACCATATCAACCCATTATTCCATTCACATGATCGCGTAGAAACGAGTCTAAAGCTTGTGGCACACTGCTCCATTCCGTTCTGTTCCGACGGCGAAGAGAACCTTCAGCGCCATCGTAGTTAGCGACGGAAGCAATGTGTGCTGGGCGATCCGTTGCAGTCAGTCTCTACAGTGCCCCTGGAGGCTCTCTTCGTCGTCGGAACGGAACGGAGCAGTGTGCCACAAGCTTTAGGACCGTTCAGAGGTGTGCCACAACCAAAAAAAATTGGATTTAAAGGAAGGCTTTTACCCAATGTGAAACATTTACACTCTTAATGTGCGCTTAACCTGACATTAAAACATAGAATTGTACTCCACAACAAAAATGCAAGCTACTGGATTGTTTTCTTTGGTTAAAAAAAGCCATCCCCGCATTTGAAAAATTGCGAATAAAAAACGTAAAAAAAAAAATAGCACGCCCACGGGGTACTCTCCTGAGAACTGTTTAATTAATTTTTAGACGCCTTACGAGCACTGCAAGATGGTTGTAATGTTGCAGTAATAGCAAATACTGCAAACCGTGTATCATGATAATCATGTAACCAAAATGTCAATTTCGCCCTACAAAACAGTCCCGATAAGACAGGGTGAAGTACTGCCAACTGACTCTTTCATAAATCGTGGGATGGTTTTTACTGGCCATCGTGATGATCAATGACTAGAAAGGGGACTCTGGCAAAGTTCCTGCCAGTCCTTGCGACCCATGTTATTGTGAGAGACTACCATTCTCCTTCAGCAGCTGCGAAATTTATTCTGGCATACTCTGGAATTATCCTGAATTATACCCTCCCCCCTCCGCCCCCCTTACTATTCTTTCTCCTTCAAAAATGTCTAGTAAGGTTCGAAACTGAACTAGTTCATCTGTACAAGTATTAGCTTGCTTCTGATGACTTAAGGCTCACAGAAATTTATTTAAAAAAAAGTTTGTTTTCGGCTTTCAACCCCGTTCTGCTAATTTTCTAGCCAAAATAAACAAATAAATAAATAAATAAATAAAATGTCACTTCGAATCAGCATCATAAAAGTAACGCCTAAATTGTAGGGTTTATTCCATAGTTTGGCGTAAAATATTTAAAATACACTGTACGTAAATACTTAAAAAGAATTATCGCACTCACTTCCTGTTCGTTGAATTTCTCCCCCCAGGTCATAAGATCGTGCTTGAGTCTGCAAATAAAAAAAAAATCGTAAGACCAGAGACTGCATTGGAAAAGGAAGGCAAATAGTTAAGGTCGCTCTGTATCAGAAAATATCCAAGTGCCCAACCCAAAATAAGTAATAGATATCCGTGACTACTCCGCATTTACCGTCGATAATTGCTCTATTGTGAGAACGGAACAGTTCAATTCGAGTGGGTGCGGGGGGGGGGGGGGCCAATCCCACGACGAGTGTGCTTCTCCCATATCACCAGAAAAATGGATTGTTCCGTTTCGAGCAAATGAGCTATTATCGACGGTAACTGCCGCTTAGTGACGGATATGTGTTTTAATGGCAAGGTGTGACGTCAAGCTAACTTACCGACTTATTTGAGTTTTTAAAGATTTTTGTTTGTAAATTTTATTTGTGAATCATAACGAATTTAAGAATTTGTACATGCGAATTATGTAAATTCCTGAACGAAAACTTCCGGGTTAGAAGCTTCCTGTGTACAAAGTCAGAGCGAAGGAGAGAGACGTTCCGTTACCGATGTTTGCGTTTTATAAGGTAAATAAGGTAGCACTATATTTTTTTTCTACTTTAAAGAAGATTAGAGTATAAAATGCGCTGTTCGCTTGAGTCTCGGAGGTTTTTAGGTGTATTTAGGTGTATTTACAAAGTGTCACTAGCCTAGTTTTCTTACGGTCGAGACAAAAGGTTGGTGGGTTAGGCTTAGCTTACGACGTTTTTTTCAGTGTTGATACCGTGAAAAAAGTCGCCAGCCGCAAATGCTTCTGTTTACGCTAGTTTTGCAATTGGGTATGCTGTCTGAACTTGTGTTGTGTAGTTTAATATGAAAAGTTGGTCATAGTGGATTAGGGGTTGTGTAGACCCCATAAAACTGTTAGATTATCGAAAAAGTGTGAGTTATCAAACTTAACCCATGGTGACATGTGTGGGTTTTCAGATTAACCGACTACACTTTTAAAGCCCAACCACAAGTTCGTGAGACCTCTGCGAGCCGAGCTATTCGAAAATTTAGCATTAGGATGCGTTAGCGTGATACGTCACCACCTTGCATTAAAATACGATAACCATACTGAATACGTCGAGTTTGCTTACTGGTATATACTAATACACGAGGGAAAATCCGCGGTTACTAGTGGTCGACATTTTTTTTTTTTAGCTACCTCGGCAAGTTACGCATGCGTACAACGAAAAGGTACCGGGATGTTGCCGGGCTAGCCGGGTATTATCGAGGAAGCGGGGTGTTATCATACGTAATATCCCAAGAGCTAAGGAAATTATCGATAATATATTTTCAACTCGAGTGTTTAGGCCCCTATAAACTCACGAGTGCTATTTAGGCAGACATTAATTTCATGAGTGCGTAGCACGAGGGAAATTATCTACCAATAAATAGCACGCATGAGTTTAATGGGCCAAAACACGAGTGTTGAAAAAATTTTGATAATTTCCAATAGCTCGTGGGGTATTTAGTTAGAGAATTTCACGTCATATTTCAGTATTCAGCACTCTAAATTTCGTATGCAACATTTAACAATTTTATAAAAGTCGCGTTGCCGTCCAAATATCGGCGCGCCGATTGGCACTTCGGCCACCAGGAATAAAATTGATATTCGCCGCCGCTGAAGAATTTTTCATTGGCGCACACGTCCAAACTTTTTACTTTAAACTATTCCGTAATAATAAATTAATAAATGCAGTACATAATTTTATTTTTTCTAAAATTGCAAGAGTAAATAAAAAATAAAAAAACAATCAAATACAGACTGTAGTGGAGCGTAATAAATTTCAAAACGGTGTTCAGAATTTGTTCCTAGATTACGTTGACGTTAGGCCTAACGACACAGGCGGATTAACAGGTTTCGCCACCGGCTTCTACGTATGATTGCAGCCGTTGCTAGGTTACGGAAATGAACGACACAGTGCGTATTTCGAAAGAAAGGCCTTCCGGACTGTTACTGGTAGGAAAATACATACTTTTATTTGAAATGAATTCAACAAACGTATCGTAACGTGTCAACGTGTAACGTTTGAAGCGAGTGACTGCCAAAAGCGTATCAACTTCAGAAAGCGCTCGCCATGTTTTGCACGGTTTAGCATTACGCTGCGTCGACCAATGAAAGCTGCAGGATATTGCCTAACTGATTTAGTTTTAAATTTAGCCAATCAACATCGACTTACAGTGATAATCACGCAGTAGCTTTCAAAAGCTACTGCGTGATTATCACTGTAAGTCGGTTGTGATTGGGCGAATTTAGTACACGATCAAGTGAGCAAATTTCGGTCAGGGAAATTCTCACCGGTAACACCCCGCTAGCTGGAAAACACCCCGGCTCCTCTACCTTCCACCATGGTGGTAAGCGGGGTATGCTCTGTGATAACACGCAAGTAGTTTTCAATTTAGTAATTCGTAGTTAAGTTTAGTAATTAGTAGTTAAGGTTAAACAATTCAAGGAAGACTATCTTTGAAAATAGAAGGGACTAGCCACATCGCTCGCTCCGTTGGCGTCTTATCGCTTCGCTCGAGGTTTCCATGAACAAACTATGACATCATGAAGAAACATCATTGAGTGTAAACAAAAAAAATTTGACGTTATATTTGCAGGTTTTTTCAAGTATTTGAGGGCCATAATATCAAGTTAAAGCGATGAAAATAGGTCTAACCGAAGAGTAATTTAATTATCTTTCGTTTGGTCCTACTCCCATCTTCGCAGGTGCTTTGGTTCCAGAGGAGTAGAAGTACAAACACTCACGCACATTATACGTCATTAATGATGTAGAAGAAGGGGCAATTTTGTTACAATAAAGGGAAAAACAAAACAAAAAAACATTTTGTATACACAAGGAATTGCTCATACAGAGAAGTGGAAGCACTGCCTGTGACTAATCTCTCACTGACTCGGGGCACTGATGCAAGTTATCGCCTATTGGTTTGCGAACATTGTTATCAACGAAAAATAAAATTAACTGAACAAAAAAAAAAAAAAGATTAGAGCTCGTGTCCCCCATACCCACAAGTGTGAAGGTACACAAATAAAAGCGGATTAGAGTTCACTCGAACGCAACGAACTATAATTTGAACTCCAATTCCAGGGAACGAGGATTTATTTTGCTCAATGGTTGTCAGAAAGTGAACACAGTTTATGTTTGAAAAGTTTAATGTTTGTTTGTGCGTGCGTGCGTGTTATACAGACTTTTTTCATAGTTGTCTATGTTTGTTGTTATATTGTAAGTCTTTATCAACTGCCTTATCACCAAGGTTAGACCTGCCAGGGACACAAAGGTCCCCGATGGTATCGCCAGTTGAACGGAAAAGGAGGAGAAGGGTGGATGGCCAATTGTCAAAAAATAAAATGAATAAAATAGATTAATTTTAATGTATGTATTTTTGTGTGTGAAATAGCAAACGGTTTTAATGCATCTTGTTCGAGAGAGTTCTAATCCGATCTTGTGCACCTCGCGTCTTTATTGCAGCATTGTAACATTTTGATACTGTTAGCCGCTCCGCCGTCGCCGCCTGTTCAGGTTTTGAAAATTCTCGTGCGCAAATTAACTCTATTAAAAGGACATTCCTCCCAGAGCCATTTTTATCGATTCTCCACATCAAGTTTTATTTACTTGCCGTTAGTCAATCCCTAGCTAAAAATCCGTTTTAAAATGTGGCGTCTAGGACATTTTCTGTTGAATATTGGTAACCTTATTTACTACGTTCCGCACGTATACGATCCTTTGCGCGCCTGCCATAACCTTGACGTTTCATTGTTTCCGGTTGTGGTGAAACTGTTTTTGCGTCAATGCTGTCACGTGACCCGCAATTCGTCTGCTAGGCCAGACGTCGTTCACGTGATCACGAGAAGACGAGGGCGGAAGTGACGTTGTAGTATTACTGCGCGGAATCTCGCGACGGCAGCCCACGGACACATGACTGACTGCGCGTGGCTGTTCTAAGGCAGGCCGGATGTTACGTCATTAATGATCTACCGAGGGAAAGCATACTTACTTTGCTGCGGCCACCTTGCCATCTCCTTCGTCATATACGGCAAAAGCCTTGTTTATAACGTCTTCATCATCAGTTCCTGTTGGAGAAGAGAGAAAGAAAACATTTAGGTAAAGTTCGGTCATGCTGAATTATTTACGTGCAGTGAATAATGAAAAAACTTAATCGAACAGCATGTGGAGTTTGGCAACAAAACGGCGCCATAGACAAGTAATTTCACGCAAATTTTGCTCTTTTCAACCCCCCTCCTTCCTCCGTGTCGCGACTTTTGAGACCCTCCACCCCCCTCAAAAAATTATATATCTGTTAACAAACGTTTGTACGCTCCCAACTTACGTTACCCATAAACCGGAAATAATTTTCTCGATTTTTGTTAGACCGTATGGTTTTGGCTGGTTCTAAAAATTGAAAAAAAGTTATTATGAACATGCAAAATGCTTTACACAAAATAAAAATTGCGCGTAAAATCAAAATTATGTGACGTCACAATTTGAGTCACCCACTACGAAATTGTCACGCTGTATGTCCCTTCTCCCAGTCTTGTTGCGTGACGTACCCACTTGTGTATGGCCCCTAAACTAATTGCAACTAAGAGGCCAGTCTTTATTTATCGCGGGTTGGGGTGATCATGATTTCAAAGAGTAGTCTTGTCAAGGTGGAGGGGACAAGAATTAAAACACTGCCCAGACTAAAGATAGAACTCTTCCTCCATATACGTTGGCAAAACCAGTTGACTACTCACGGACATCGTAATGAATTTTTTTAAACAAACTATTTTATTAAGGTAACAGGGTTGTCGACGTACCTGAGATCCTCTCACCGAAGATGGACAGGAAAATGGTGAAAGTGATTGGGCCAGGGGCTTCCTTCATCATCTCGTCCAAGTCCTTGTCATTGGCAATCCTGCCTATGAACGATAAAGAAAGGAAAAAAAGAAACTCAGTTAAGTTTGCCTGGGAAAATACTGGATTAAGGCATGGGAAAAATCATAATTTATGGGAAGAAGACAATTTCACAGGGATGGCGATAATGAATTCTTAGTGATAATGGATTCCTCGAGATAGAACCACTACCACAGGATGGAAGGAATTGAATTCAAATGGGCCTAAGGGCTCCTCATGCAATCGCTGTGTCCGCCATGTCATTAGCTTTAGGCCTAACACACAAACCCAACTGGGATTGAAGCGGCACTCCTTGCTCACTAAAATGCTGGTCAGCTCGGCGCTTTTCCGGTGCTTTTTCAAGATTTCAGGACTGTGTATTTCATATTTATTTTCAACGATATTTCCAAGTTTTTCAAGGAATCGCACGAACCCTCAATTACTTACTCTTTAGGTCTGTACTAAGCACTCTAAGACTATGGTTTTTACGATTTTTTCAGCGAATCGTTTATGCAAGTTGAATGTACCAATCTGACCTATCGTGTTTAAAGTAAAAAAAAATTGTAAAAACATGTAAATGCAGTAGTAAGGTTTCAAGTGGACTAATCAGTACAGGATCGCTGCGGTATATGAAACCTTACAGGAAATTTAATTTGTGTTCCTTTGCTGTTTTGACTTCGGATCAGTTAAACCTTACCTTAAACCTTACCTTTTGTAGTCTAATTAGTTATTGATAGACAAGCGAGAGGCTATCCGGTGCAGAACGGCCTGAGAACCGCAGGAAAATTTTAAAAAAGCATTTTTTTTTTATGCACCCTATACTGGTGGATACCCTACAGTGACACAACGTAGTATTATTATGTATAACTCGATACTGGAGCCTTAATGGGTTAGCTGCAAGGGGCACTGCGGAGAGAAACAGAAGGGCGTCAAACTGAAGCCGATGCTGTGAAGAGTGATTTCTTAGACCTAAAACGCGCGATTTTTGTTGTTGGAGAAAACAACGTTATTTTAAGCCTAAGAAATCCGCTCTTCCGTTGTTTTCCCTCCATTTTGATGTAGTGCACCTTGTAGTTATGCTCTCCAAAACCCATACTGATGCCAATATGGCGGCAAATGTCACTGCTCTATACGTGGAGGTAAAAACATTAGCGTAGTTTGTCAAACCAATGCTGTGAGCATGGCTTTCTTGAACGTAAAAATGCTCAATTTTAGAGATTTGTTTGTAGCTGCTACTTTTTTCAGCAAGTGGAGTCTCGTTTTCTTCCGATTGACAAACTCAATGTATGTTTCGAAGCTCAAGGAATTGGACAAAACAACACCTTTTAGGCCTAAATATCCACTTTCACGGCATTAGCTTGAATAAAGACCTCATTTTTGCGCCTTGCAACTAGCGTAACCACTGGTTCTAGATGCGAATCGACAGAGCATGTCACATTATTATATATAACTCTATGCTAGACGCTGGAGCAAGTAACTGGGCTAACTGCAAGGGGCACTGGAGGGAAAAAAAGAAGAGCGTCTTGCTGCAGCCAATGCTGTTACAGCGGATTCCTTAGGCCTAAAACGCGCGATTTTTGTTGGTTTGTTGGCAGTTGTTGATATTTGAAGCAAGTGGAATCTTTTCTTTTCCGATTACAACCTCGGCAGCATAAGGGATTAGTTAAAAAAACAACTTTTTTTTAAGCCTAAGAAATCCGCTCTCTACGCGCAGCCTTGCCGATGTTTTCCCCTCCATTTTAATCTAGTGCCCCTTGTAGCTATCTCTCCAGACGCTAGCTCGCAGCCTCCATGCTCGCAGCTAATATGGCGTTATTGGCGCTACTCTATATGGAGTTGTAGCGCTGTTGTGTTCCCGTAATGCGCAAAGTGTTTAGTGGGAGATCCACAATGATGCATTCAGCTTTTCTGACTTTTCTAACCTATGCTCTCATCCACAGAGTATTCTCTACTGACGAGCCAAGACAAGAGCAGAACAGTCTTGTCTAGAGATCTCTATGGGTGAGAGCAGCTTGATTTTAAGTGATCAACTGCCATTAATAGGTCTAAATGTGTGTCTAGTATTCAGTAGAATTGAGCCCAATACAAGTAGTAGTTTCAGCTGTTTAGCTTGTTGAAACCAGTCCTGTTTTGAGCTTGTTAATTTGCCACCAGCAAGGTACCTACAGAGTTTTCAACCACAGAGTTTTCTCTACTGACGAGCCCAAACGAGAGCGATACAGTCTGTTTAGGAATCTCTAGGGGTAAGAACAGCTTGATTTTAAGTGATCTGACTAGCTCTGCGAACATTGCAAGGGCTCGTTTACACAACGATAGTTTTTTCGCTCGCTAGCTTTTACTTGCTGCATAATAAATCTGATGGCTGCTTCTCCCCTCTACCGGAGTATGCGGCTTTCGAGTTGTCTATACGTATTAGTAACCATGGCAACGACGCAGTCCCAAATCTTATCCTCGTGCCTCGTGACACGGCGTACGATGCTTGCAACATTTGAGCGTCGATTTATGACAAGAAAACAATTTTTACTGCAGTACAAGACGACGGACTGTTTTTTGTATGCCGGCATTCGATGATTTGTCTTCGATTCGATAGCAACGAAATGGACGCCATGTTGGATTTTGACTTCTCGCTGCGAGAAGCTATTTATTCTACCGACGTTTGATCATTGCTGGAAGCTATAATTTGAGGGAGAATAGCAAATTTTGTACACAGCGTGACATGACAACAATCTTGTAGTAATGTTTAAAATTACTGTAGCTCTTTGTTCTTTATCCGTGTTGTTATTTATAATACATACAATTTGTTATCTATTACCGCATTCATTTAGTAGCAACGGGAAACTAATCCTAAATAAATAACGGTTGACTAGCAAGTAGCATTCGGCGAGCGAGAATGACTTGTTGCATAAACGCGCCCTTATTTAGACACCGTTACTGGTACTCACCCAAGGTGTCAAAGGTAACTCTAAGGTCATTCTTGTCGACAATTCCATCCTTGTTGGAATCCATAAGCTGGAAAGCCTGCAAGAAAACAAAAATGGTCATTATCATCAGTTTATGCCTACACATCCTTTATCTACTCCTGTTGTTATTTTTAAGTTTTTTTTTTTTAATCTTCTAAATTTTTTACCTCTTTGAACTCCTGGACTTGACGCTGGGAGAACATGGAGAAAACGCTGGAGCCGGTTCTCTTGGCTCGCTTGGCGGATGATTGTTTCTGGGATCCACCACCGGATGAGGGGGCGGCGGCGGGTGCAGCCTCTGCAGGGGCATCCTCTCCCTCCTTCTTCTTCTTGACCTTCTTCTTTTCTTTTTTGTCATCTGCCTACAATAAAAAAGTAAAGAAGAGGTCAGATTTACAGCTTGGGCTCAATGGATTTTGAGGTACATTATCGAATGGTCATTCAAGCAGTGGCATCAGTAGTAAATGCGTAATTCCAGTGTTCTTAAAACTGGGGCTCATAGACTTGCTCGCTAGGCGCCCTTCGAGCAGTGATACGAAAACATGGGGTTGCATCTAGTCAGCGCCACTCACTCTAAACTAGATTCTCGCATTGAGCCTTACTGGTATGGGAAATAAATCCGTTATTAACTGATTATAAGCTTAATCAGAGGCTTCATGTTGATTAGGTTAGGTTTAAGGTATTTTTATTGAGGCCTCGATTCTTATGATGGTTTACGGTTTTGTTTGGCGCTAACTATTTGCAAAAGACACGACCGGGAATTTCAAATTAACGAAATGCCATGGTCAATTGTTACAAATTTGTTGGATTGCTTCTTAAAATTTGCTAACTAAAATGAACGAAAAACATTTTCGTATTTCCTTTTCGAAATAATCCTGCAACGACGCATTGAATTTGTTTAGTGTAGTAATCTAATGGTGGGTCTTATACGCCCCTGTGTAACGCGATTCAAATTTTGCAGCGTATCCTGCTAATAATGGACTTTCAGAGAAAAGCGTTTCCACATTTAAGCAACACAGGATAAATCCATGTTTACAAATATTACCTCAGATATTGGTGTAACTCATAACTAATACCTAGAATGGATATGACTCCCGGCTGTTAAGATCTCAATAAAAATAATAATAATAAAAACTAAACAATAATGGCAGTCGTTTTTTATATTTCGAATTCCCTTGGCATTTTTCTGAAGCCGTTTTGTTTTCACATTCTCATTTATTTACTGGGTTTCAAGTTATTTTATTTGGATTCCTTACTGTTTTATGGCGTTGTCTTCCGCTTATTTTTAATTCTTCCCGTTCCTCGTTTTTCAGATCGTTTTCTTACTCTTTCCAGGGCACACAAATTTGATCCGAGTGCAAGTAATTAATGTGCAAACAAGATGCTATTTTTAGGTAAGCCAGTTCTCAGCCCGGCCGGTGCAAATCGCCAGACGATTCAAGTACGATAAAACATTTCCATTTCTCCATAGGTCGTGTACTGGGTATTGCTATCGAAGGCATTTTGGAATGGGTATATTTAAAACTGAATGGTTAAATTTGTTACAACATGGCTCTGCCCAAAATTTAAAATAAGCGCTTACCACAACTTCAACCAAAATTTGTAGAAAGAAGTAACATCTACCATCTAGTCGGTATTTGCCGTGGCATTTATGCAAACGTAAAGTACTGACATGATAAGCTATAGTGTCCGCGGCCTATCTTTAGTTCGCCCGAAAACGAACACGGATAATCGATTGTATATTTTTGGTAGCAGAGTGCCTTGTTGATATCCTAGATGGTTACAAAAATAATGGCGGCCGTCGATTAAAGCCGCTTCCTCCAGGAAGACGTAGCCGCTCATAAAATACCTACAGGACTTGAGATACGCAGCGCACACAATAATTGAGTACGAAATGTATGTTCCACCTGCAGGCCAGTATTGAACTGTAGATTAATGTATTAATAAGAATGCAGCTTTAATAAAGCGTCTTCTACTTTAAACTTTCATTGATGTACCCTGATTAACTTTTTATCGAAAAGAAACCGAAAAATCGACGCCTTTGTTGCTCATTGGATTGTAATTTTGCCCTTAATTTTCGTGTGCCCCATGTTTTTTTCTCGTAGTCCGAGGAACGTTGTGTGTTTGTATCGTTACGTGTAAGCTAGTGTAAGCAAATAAACGCAACATCGTCAATGTAATAGTGAAATTATAATATCCTCCCCTTCTTCCATTTCTTTCATTCGCCTCTTCTTAGGTAGCCTTACGCTCACACCCTGAAATACTCTGAAAAAAGCATTTTGCGATGTGAGCCGTAAGCTGCGCTTTGTAACGCTTTTCTGCACTACCTCACGGCGCACAGAGAAGCTTAACGTTGAACAGGGGGTTTGACGCTCTTCCAGCATAGCGGCGAAAAGCGATAGGGACAATTTGGCTAGGTAATTCCAATTGAAAATTCCTAGGATCTTTCACATGGCACAATCGACATGAGTACGAGGCACCACACAGCCCTTAACTTCCCGAAAATGCTAGGGGTGGCTAAGATTAGGCTCAAATCCGGTGCCTCAGGCGCATGACACAGTCGTGCCACATTAGCCAACTTGCCTACGCATAACGTTCAGCAATCGGGGGGGGGGGGCCCATATTTTAAAAGGCAATTTCCGTATGAATTTCAGAATGGAGCTTGTAAAATCTCTCAACCTTCGATTCGATTCAAAATCTCCCTACACACAATGAATGACAGGCAAACTCGTAATAAACCGATTCGGTTTCACCATATTGTTAAAGAATTTCTCAAAGTTGATTGGCTGTTGGGAGCGTAACGTCATCAAAATAGGAGACATGGTTTTTTTTTTATTTCTACAACAAGCTGTAGCTAACGTTTTGTGACTTTGAAAGAAGGAGCGTAAAAGTACATAAAAGAACGTAAAATGAAAAAGTAACTTGTTCCATTTTTGAACCACCAATCAAATGACGAGAAAAAGCCTTAATAACATGGCCGCCGTCGTGGTCCGAATCGGTTTATTGTCCTTGAATTTTGTCGGTGAAATTTGTGTTCCACAACGATGCTGACAAATTTTTAAAACCGTAAGGACAAGTAAGACGCTTCCCCACTTTAAAACACACCTTCGTAGTACCGTTAGAAATTTCGAATTAAAAATGGCGTCGCCTTTTCGTTTATTTCCCTCACTTCTGACGTCACACCCCGTTCGACGTTCTCAAAATAGCTGGACCACCATTTCGATGACGTGAGGAGTGAGCTAGCGCGTGCATGTTGATTTTACAAGCTGCCACGTTAGCGGCGTTCGTTGGCACGGGCGATCATGTTCGGGGCGCCACGTACGTCTTTGATGGGAGGTGTATATGTATACGCCGTAGCCTAGAAGTGTCATCTAAAAATAGTCGCCCCGACCAATCGTCTGACTGTGTTTGAGCAGGCCCCCGATGTCGCAGAACAGGGTGGGCCGCGGAATTTCCTTGTACCAAAATAAACGAGGAGGTTGTGCTTAGCTTCAAACCAAATTAAGCTCGTCTGCTTTTCGCTTGCTTTTAGGCTGGCTTTGGTTTTAGCAAGGAATAAAAAGACAGTGTCTGTAATTGGTCGTTCCGAGAACCTTTTTTTTTTTTCGAGCATGAATCACTTTTGAGTACTATTACTTCCGTACTTTAAAAGGCACCTAACATCCCATTATGGTTGCGTCATTAAGGCTGAATTATTGTAAAGAAAGAATTACTGTAAAGAAACAGAAGCCAAGTCTTGATTCTCAAGCACTTTTATTGTGTGCGTGGCTTATCTTGAGTCCTTTGGGTATTTTATGATCGGCTACGTCTTCCTGGTGGGGCTGGCTTTAATCGACGGCCGCCATTGTTTTTGCAACTATTTTGGATATCAACAAGGCACTCTGCTACCAAAAACATACAATCGATTATTTGTGGTCTTTCCGGGACGACCTCAATATACGCCGCGGACACTATAGTAATCTTTGAAGGCTGTCTAAACAATCCGACGACTGTTTTATACGTGTTGTGCAAAACTTGAGATAATTAAAAATGATTGCGTTGGGAATTTTCTACAAGTCCAAAGAGTCAGCCGGTGACTTGAATTTGTATTTTTATTTCTGTTTGAAATTACGTAACCTAGTGTCTATAATTGTTTTGTGTACTTAATATTGTGGTACTACGTTTACGAAGTACTTAAAAATCGCAGTTTAATACCATGATTGCTGGTTTACTAAGGCCGCTAAAAATTAACTAAGTGGTTCTCAGGAGTGATACTAAAAAAATTGATGCGAGCGGGTGGTGTTTTTTTTTTTATGTTTTATTCGTGATTTTTCAGATGAGGGCGATGGATTTTTTTTTAATCCAACAAAACGAAACCGGTAGCTTAAATTTTGTTGTGGAGTACAATATCTATGTTTTAATGCCACGATCAGAGTGCAGAAGCTGCACATTTGATAAAAGTCATTCTTTAGATCCAAGTTTTAAGTTGTGACGAGTCTGCGAACGATCCTTAGATTCGTTTCTAGATGATCATGTGAATGGATCGTAAAGAGCTCCTGTGGTCATTGGCTCCAGGTAATGTTTGGTGAAAGTTCTGATGCGCGATTGGTACTTTTTTTTTTTTAGACAATCACATAAAAAACGTTTCATGTGCTAGAAAACACCCGTGCGTGCGCTCCTGAGAACCACTTAATTAATTTTTAATGGCCTAATGTACAAGAATGCTCAAATTTGTTACATGCATTTTACATTTACAGGTTACTAATTTTATTTGGCTTAAAAAACACAGAACTGACAAGAAACGATCTTTTTTTCGTGGTCTTATTAATTTTGTTTGTAGACGAATAGGTTAGTAGTTTGTGTGCTCTATTTAGTTTCAGTTTTATTTTGCTATGTTTCTATTTGTTATATCTATTTTTCCGTTTCTTAATTGTTGAGAGAGTATAACGTAGTACAGTTTCCCTCTGAGATTAGACCTTCTCTTTAGACAAGACTGGAATTGAGAAGTCATGATTAAGCGTCAAGCGCAGTAAAAGTTGAGTGTCTTTCACCCAAAGAAATACGCTTGCACCCAACGAACACTGATCTATAAAAAAAAAAAAACAACCTTAAGCGCGTTTCCGTTGGCCACTTGAGCGTGCCCCATAAAACTCATGGAAAAGAATTCAGGCAAAGCCATAAAATCAAACAGATGCACCGCACATGTTTTTAAAAGCCATTACCATTCCGAATGTAAAAGCTATTAAGCTAGATTTGAGTACTTCATCTGGTTAACTGCTTGCAAGTGTGGTGGCCTCAAAGTCGTTAGTTAAAATTAGAAGTTCTCATTACAGTTTGGGGATGTCTTTTTCATTCATCCCTTCTTCCCTTACTTTCTTAGCTAATTAATTAAACATGACTGATATTAAATTCACAATGGTGTAATCTTAATTACCACTATTTGGGACGCGATCCCACTCGAAGCCGTATCACTGGAAAGGAAAGGTCAATTTTGCTAGTTAATTCTTATCGAAAGTTCCTATGACCTTTAACATACCACAATCGACGTGAGCACGAGGCAGCACTGGGCCCTTTCATGCACGCAAATTACATGAGTGTGAAGTCAGACTTGACCCCAGGTCCTCTAGCAAATGAGATAGTCGTGCTACCATAAGGCTTAACTTGCCCCACTGATGAGTAATATCAGTTTTAACACAATTACTGTTTGTTCGTAAATGTTACGCAGTGTTTATGACGTCTATGCTAACCTAATTTTTTTTTATGTCGCCTTGTTTCTCCGAGTAACCAAACAACCCGAAGAGGAATGTGGTTCCAGAAAAAGAAATGTTTGGAGTTTTGATGGGCAGCATCTTTTCTTCGCTAGGAGCAGCAACTTTGTTTGACGTAAATCGCGTAGGTGGCTCTATCACCGATTGAAAACTACGAAAAATGCCGTGGCGCCATTTACCGGCAGTGATATTGTCAACCTTTATAGCTTGCTCCCAGGTGCAAGAAGACGTACCAAATTTTCACTCAATAGTTAAGGAGGTCGTGGCTTGTTTGTTTCGTTAAAGGGCAATTACATCCATTTTGACATGCATGCTTTACTTTTGGATCATTTACACAATAACTAAACACAAGAATTGCGGTAAGAATACGGTACGTACGTCCGATATAACAATTTAATTACTGCATCACCAAAACACGACACGGAGATCGTCGGCATTAATTTCTGAGCGTTCCAGCAAAACAATGGCGCTTTCCGTGTCGTGTTTTGGTGATGCAGTAATTAAATTGTTGTATCGGACGTACGTAACGTATTCTTACCGCAGATCTTATGTTTAGTTATTGTGTAAGTGATCCAAAAGTAAAGCACGCATGTCAAAATGGATGTAATTGCCCTTTAAAAGAAATTGCGTTGTGCATTCCTTCGCTTGATGCAAGCAAGTGCTAGATAGCGCTAGATGTGCCAGATTCTGTCGACTCTTAATCGGTGATAGTGTCACTTTACCAACTTTACACTCAATAATTAAGGTTGGCACGTGGCGTGTTTGTTGCGTACAAAGTAATTTATTTGTGTATTTCTTCGCCTGTTGAAAGTAAGGGCTAGACAGAACTGGAGAGCGGCAAAGGGCTGTACATGCCGCAGCTAGTTATTTGGTTACAACCCCCCCTTTAAGAGAGAGATTTCACCTTTATGGCAATCCCGGTATAACGCGAGAAGAGTAATGAGGTCATCTGCTCAAATGCCTTTCTCACGATTTTAAAACAGTAATCCCTTGACTAGTCTGTCACAAGATTAAAAATAACTAATTCCAACGAAAAACGAGTTTTTCGTTTAAAGGTTGGCCTATTGCGCGCAGGATTTCATCGTACTCAAACCGAATGCCTATCCTAACACGATTCTCGCCCGAGTAAAAATATGCCCAGGTAAAAGCGACGGATGACGTCATCAGACGATCGCTATCAAAACGTCACCTCATCAAGCCAGCCGGAAAACGAGCGCTTTTGGACCAACATGAGTTATGTCGGCTGGAATTTCCTAGCTGGCAAGCGGCCATTTTGACGTGGTGACGTCACAACGGAACATTGTGTGTGTCGTGCGGTTTGCTCCCTACTAGGCCACTAGGCATTTTGTTATTATTATTATTAAATTTGTGATTTAAAACTCGAGGGAAATCTTTTTTTGATTGTGGTTATCTGTTTACAAAAGAAGTGAATACCGGTCGAGGAGTTTTACAAAGACAAAAAAAAAGTGGACCAGATTTGTATATCTGTAAATCTTCCAACGGATTTACCCATTTGCTGGGATTTTAAGATTTACAAAAGATTTAAGTAAGATTTAACGATTTACACGAAGTTTTGTAAGATTTGCACGGATTTGCAGAAGATTTGAAGATTTACATAAAGTTTTGCAGATTTGCTGGGATTTAAAGATTTACCTAAGATTTAAGTAAGATTTAAATGTTTTGCGCCAGATTTACGTGATTTACAAGATTTGTACTAGATTTACAAGATTTGAATGATTTACACAAGTTTTACAGACTTACACAATTTTTTACTAGTGTTTAGTGAGATAAAACTGTTGCGACAGAAACTGATGCAATTTAATAATGATTCTCTTTTGGTTCATAGTTTTTTCTAACAGTGCATCACTAAGTTCAAAATGAATCCCTGTGCACTTGGGAAGAGAAGGGCCCGGAAATGAGCTCGTGCTCTTGTCGCATGTGGCGTGTAAAAGATCCTAGTTATTTCCTAGCAAAATTGTCCCTTTCCGTCCCGAGATAGCGTTAGCAGTTGTTAAGGACATCAATTTGTCTATTTTCCTTTCTTATCAAGTCCAAAACCAACCTGCCGTATGGTCAGCAATTCACCTCAACAAAACGATTGTGAGAGTTTTTCTCGTTTCTCCTGTGACGTTCTCTGGTGGCAGTACCCAAATGTGAAAATATCTTAAATCACGTAAAAAGCCGTGCGCGAAGTCTGTCTACCGTTATTCGCATGTTTGAGGGTGGCAATAAGGGCCGTGAATGCTAGAGTGGCATACCGCCTTTACCGATAAAATGGTCACTTAATTACCAATATGGACAAGTTGGTAAATGCGATACGGCAGTGACGTGGTCATGGAGTGGCTCGACGGTTCGAATCCGGGTCACGGCACTTGAATGAAACATAAGTGCGTAAAGGTGGCTTATTGTCACTACGTTATTAAATGTAGCCTATTTTCGCTGATGGTCTTATTTCCAATTTCCTTTACCCTGTTGTTAAGTGGAATCGTTAATCGGTGCACAACACCAGTGTCGTGCACGGGGGGTAGGGTCGGGGGCATTGCCCATGCCCTTTTTGTCAAAAATACCCTATTTTGCCCTTTTTGACGAAAATAAAAAGCCATATTTTGCTTTTCTGTACTGAAAAATGCTGGTAGCATCGAGGAGAAAGGGCCTAGAGCCCTATAAAGGGCAAAAAGAAATCTAGGAAGCCCAAGAAAGGGGCTAAAAATGATTTTAAAATATAAAAAAAACAGACTGCCCAGAAAAATAAAGCTCTGTCCTTTCACTGAAAGTTGCCCATGCCCTCTCGGATGTCTGTGCCCTCACGCTACTGGTCAACACTGATAAACGACTACGTCTCGGCGTTGGGGTTAATGGCTTAGTCCCCCCCCCCCCAACACTCATTCTCCATTGTTTGGTTTCAGAGAAATACTCACATCTACGTACGACCAAAACACTTCAAGTTTTTACACCCAATTTGCGAATTTTCGGTTACTGTTACACGTCATCTTCATCAGGCTACAGCAAGCACGAGTACCGCAAGCACGCCCTAACGTGCAAAAGTCACCGGAAATTCGCAAGTTTGGTGTAAAAAACTTGAACTGTTTTGGTCGTCTCTAGATGTGAGAATTCTCTGCTGCCTTGTAACTAAAGTAAAATGGCCGATTTACGTTTTTTTTCTTCGATTGTTTGGTTTCTCATAAACACCGGGGCCTAACATGTAGCAGGAGAATGAATGAATTTTGTAATGTGTCCGTTACATGCAACTTGTAACGGGCATGTTACAAAGTTTAGTATGTCTTCACAGGATGAGATTTCTTCAGATAAGCTATCGACTGTGAATATTTTCCGTTGGGGAACACGTGAAAATCCGCCTTTAACGATACCAAACTTCCCACAATGCAACTTCCGTGTTCCCCCGAAGTCGGCTCCACTGCGTTACGAAACGTGAGAGAATATTTGGGTTGTGGGAATTTGACTACGTAAGGCAAACATCCTTCTTTTCTTTCTTTCTTTTCTTTTTCTCCATCTCCTTTTCTTTTTCTTTCTTTCTTTGCGACAGAGGCTTCGTTCACGCCATAAACGAGCACGTTCAGCGTCTCTCTCCTTCGTCTAAGTTTAGAATCAGAGGTTAGGCCTACGAGTTGCCTCGGCCTTTGTCTATTCTGGGAGTCCGCTCGGTAATCTAGCCCAGCTTTCGAACGGCTCGTTGCTACATACAACCTTCCTTCCACTCGTGTTTTCCATTACCTTAGGACTAAACACTGCGAATCCAAACATGGTCCATTTAAGTTAGAAAACAAGTTGGAACCGATCGTTTACCGTCATTACTACCATTCGGTTTGGACTTGGAAAAAGTTTGGCAGAGGTTTTCGCGTTTAGGGTGGTCAGAAAATTGAAGATGTTTTAGTAAGACTGGTTTTTCATTATTTCTTGGGGGTTTGTTAGGCCTACTTGCAAACTTGAGATGTTTTTAAAGATGTACCAACTTTATTGAGTTCTCTTTTTGGGAAGTAAGAGGCGGGGGGGGGGGGGGTGCGTAATTTTCAAAACTAGATCTTAAAGAGGAAAATTTTTCTCATGAAAGTATAGGGTACTCAGTTTCCAAAGCCAAGCATTGTCTCCATGAATTTAGAAAAAAAAAAGGAAGATCAAGAGGGGTATCCCCACCCTTTTCCTACGTCAAGATGCAAGGTTAAAAGTAAGTATCGGATCTTGAACCTCGGATTTCTGTTAAGCAATTGTCAAAATGATTTTTTAGAGGTTTCAAAGGCGTTAAAAGTGATGAAATTATCGTCTCTGTACCTCAAGAACCCCAGCTAATATTCTCAGACCCCATTTCCAGTTCTAATTTCCTTTGCCCCCCCCCCCCCCCCCCGCAACAAAATTTTCAAGGAAGTGGATGTTGTGCCGCTGGACACCTCCATTTGATGTAGGAATTGGAATAATTTTTGAACAGGATTGAAATAAGAATTTTTTAGTAAGATTTATATCTCTGGTGGGTATGTTTAAGTATGGGTCAGTATGAAGTAAGGTGGTGGTGGGAGGGTGGGGTGGGGGTGGGGGTGGAATAAAAAATTAAAGAAACTTATAGGTGAAAAGTTAACTAACCCGAAATTATTTTTTTGTAAAGGTGTACTGGATTCGCGAAGCTTTAAAGTTATCAATAAAGTATTAGAAGCAATGACCATGATTCAACCTCTACAGACATGAGCTAACTTCCCGGTATGTTTTTTTTATTACCGTCAGTCACGGGGTTCGATCAAGCTTTCACTTGGTTTGGAAACGAGGACGCTATTTGCCACTGGGCTGTGGTGGCTCGCTTTGCTCAAACTTTTGAGATATCGTAACGACTTACTTTTCTGCCCCCTTTGTAGCTAACTCGTCTGTGAACTCCTAAAATGAAGCGGCTGTGCTGGGACAAGTAAAGCACTGTAAAACACATTTCAGTATTTTAAGGGGGGAAAACGTTCATTAAGGTATTTCACTCAGGGCAGTCTAAAATTAAATATGAATTAAGATGATTTATTTTTGGCTTTATAGTTTTCAAAGCGAGCAATCATTCGAAACTGGAGGTGGTTGGGAGCAAATGAAAATAACAGCTGAATAGTTTTGTATCCCTAAGTTCAGCTGGTCGTGGTAGCTGAAAGGTGAGAGCATTGAACCTGCTGCATGAGGTCAGACAATCAAAGCTTGGTCAGTGTCTTCAAAGAGAACCGTTCATGCTAGATCTAATGACCAAGACACATTTTCTGGGTAATCTTTGAGCCCTGCTACGATCGGAGGTTTTGCGGTTTAATCCCGGATGTGGCCTCCCTTTTACAGAACTTCCTGTCACAAATGCACTTCCATAGATAAGCCATTTCAGATTTAGATGAGCCAATTCAGATTTAGAACTTTAGACTCCAGAAACCTTTGCAGGGTAACGTTTATCTTTTCAAGTTGTCTTTCTATTAACTAGCATACTGAATTATGCTTTCTATGATTTTTATCAACAATATTGGGTAAAAAAAAAAGCGGCGTATTGCTGGACGAGTTATTATTATTTTGGTGGGGTATGATCACAGTTTATCACACATTCTTGAACCGCTTTTATTACATTTGTATTTTAATATTTGTTGAGGAAATTTTAATCGAAAAAGTGATGTTTCAGTCAAATTTTGGTTTGGTTATTAAAAGAAATTCTTGTCAGTTAGGGTGTTTTTTTTTTTTTAATTCTTTTACTAACCATCATAGTCATTCTTGAAAACTTCGTTGATACGTTTCGACGTCTATCAGTAAACTTTAAAACACTCTTAATTTTCGGATAGGCTGTATTCATTCCCTATTTCAAAAGTACACATAGTAGAATAAAAAACACAGCACGCCATGTGCCGTTAATCATTGTGTCGTTAATCTAGGAAATCTCTCTAATTAACAGCAAGTTTTTTTTTTTTTGTATTATAACTCTTGTAGTTAGTATCATATCAAAAACCAAAACTGGTAAAAGGAACCATCAAGTTCCGAATGCCTCGGCCATTCAAAGGAGTGATATCAGCACACCGAAACATTCGCCTAGTTAATCGCAACGATCAATTGTTCGAAAGTTAAATGTAAACTAGAACATTGCTACTTTCGGTAGCAAGTTTTCATTTAACGTACAAAGTATTATTCGGTGCGATATACTTTGTTAGTGTGACTCAACCCTTTGTTTAAATCCTATCATAAAATCTAAATCATTTTCAAGTGCCAGTCACGATGTGATGTTGTGTTTCCTTCCAATCAGAAGTCCTTCCCTTAAATGTGGATTAAAAAAAAAAGTTGTATCTAATTCAGCTCCATCATCAATGATAGTACGCCAACCTATCATTTCTTTAGTGGTACAAAAAGAACTATCCCAGCTGCTTGCATTAAAATGCTGTAATAACAGCACACAAACAACATAAATATATCCGCTAAAGCTAACTGAAGACGAGGTTTTTAATATGTATTTTTATGGTTGCAGGCATTTAGTTTTATTTGCGTGTTATGCTTTGTCATAATTAGAAAACAAAAACGAACTCGTTTGATATTTAAGGTAAGGTTTAACTGAACCGAAGTCAAAACAATACAGAAAACGAATAGGTTTCCCATGCGGTTTTAGATAGGCCTACGAAAATGGTGCTGTAGTGTTGTGGGTCACGTGAAACCTTACTGCTGTATTCAACCAATGCGAAATCCGTTAATGTATTAAAACCATTGCAATCTGCCAAAACAACAGTTATAATTAGAGCCCGAAAAACAAAGAACTAAACTAGGTCTTTCTCCCTGACACAATTGAGACCGACCTCAATTGGAAGCAACCCAGCTACAACTGGAGCATTGGTGTAAGTAACCCCACTCAACCAACACGTGACTGTAGCATTGCCTGTGGCCCCATCAGAATATCACAAAAAGTAAGATGGCCGACATGGCCCCTTGCCAATATTCATGGTATTTTAAGTGTGAGGTTTGCTAACACAAGCATTGTACATTTTTCGCACGTGGTACATTTGCGGCCCAGAACGTGCTAAGTTTTTGCGTTCAGCAGAATAGAAGTCAAAACAAAGAACTTTTACACAAAGGAGTTTGTTGTCTGTGATCCCTTTATCTCTGAACAATCAAGGCTCACTTCGAAGCATGCTGTAAAACTTAACCTACTTTCGGAATGCCTTTTTCCTCAGCTATAAATCGCTGTGCGTTAAAATAAGTCCTCAGCAGCGTTTACAAAATATGTTTAAGTTGAGAACGTGAGAGGAAATGGGATGAGAGGGAAATCGAAGTGCTAAAGAACACTGAAACCAAAAACTGTTCCATTTTGTGGGAGAACTCTAGCTTTCTTTTCTATTATCAAATTTGCTATCCAGAGTAGTAAATATTCAAAGGCTATGTAAGGCCGATCCTCGAATATGCACGCTATGTTTGGTCACCGCATTTGCTTGGTGACATTGATTGTAATGAAAACGTCCAGCGGAGATTTACGAAGTCTCTCTACGACAATAAAGTTTTATTATTGTTATTATATAAGAGTTAGAAACTGATAGTAAAACTCAACATCGCACTAAGCGTGGATTGTTTGTACAACTGAAGAAAATAATTGAGGTTTATTCTGCATGCGGGTGTTCGTAATGTACTGCATGGAGATTCCTCCTTTTGTGATGCCTTTGTAGACTAAAGCTTATGGCGGAGTAGAACCAAAACTTCCAGGTCAATTATCTTAGTGCTGTGATAGCGTCCGTAAGCAACCTTAGGTTAGAGTGCAGCTTGTAAGTGTCAAGTGCAAGATGAATCCAGTACAACATTTCCGTTGAACAACTATGTTACAAAGAATGACAAAGGATCTTTGTGCAACGATTAAACCGAAACGCTATTGTCTGACTTCTGCAAAAACTTGTAGGTTCCTTAGTCAACATGTCAAAGTGTTTAGCAGTAAGCCAAACGGTAAGAAAAACCTTAAAACTATCAACTGGACCTCCGACTTAGATGAAGTATGTTCTGATATGCAGGCCTCTTTATAGGACAAAGAAATTACGTTTATTTGTCATTGTAGGACGTTGCACAAGAATATGTGTGCTATTTTTTTTTATTATTAAAAAACGGAAATGATCAATTTTAGTTTCATGTTTGTTAAAAATACTACTCGAGACTTTGAGGTGTCTACAGTTCACGAAATTTTATAACCTATTCAATTCAGATTCTATTTAGTTCAAGGATAGTTTGAAGAGTTTTGTTCGATTTCTTCGTAAAATTACAAGTTTAATTCTAATTCTAAGTTAAAGCATGGTTCTAATATTTAGATATCTCAAACCTATTAGGTATTCTGGTGTATAATCTCGTAGCATCTGGCTCTAGCTATCGTAAGGGAGGATGTTGAGTCATTGTTATTGAACATAAATATGTTTTAAAGTTTAATGTACAACTAATACATGAGGTATAAAACAGCAGATAGTCTACTTAAATGAAGAGTTACATGGTTTATGGTTTTGTTTACTAATAATATTCCATTTTGAATTAAAATTAGTAGTTGGTTTGAAGTAGAGCTTGATATAAAACTAATATTAGAAGATTTTAACCCTGTTGGCATAACTAAGTCAACTATACAACAATTTCAAGCCAGCGACGCAGAAACCGCTCAATTTATAGTTTGAAATGCTGGACCTGCATGTTTCTTTTACGTCTGACTCCGAAGTTATCGACGAGTTATCAAAGTTAAAATGCAAAACCAGAATAAAAACATCGCTAATGTGTCGTATTATTATCACCTATTCCGACTGCATGACAATACCGATGTCCATAATCCATATCAATCGATTTATAATTCGCGTTTTTCTTCTTTTGTCAGAGCAAATAAGTCCAGTAAAACATTTAGTACCGTCAAGTCAAGAATAAATCCAGTACAGCTGAGAAGTAAATAAAATTGAAACCTTAATTACACTGAAGGTAATTCCATCCCCCATCCATTAGCAAGTTTCTACTTACAAACTCTATTTCCGAACTCGTGTGCTGTGGTTATTTTTGTATCTGCCCCGAAGGCTATCTATCCGTCGCAGCTTTCAACATTTTTTCACTTCCAAAAGAAAGAAAGAGGATGAACCGATGCTTGAAATAGTTGCAAGGAATGAAATCCTGAGTGTTTTCGTTTTCGTCGTATGCGTTTGTTTTCGTGTACCGTTTCGTGGATTAAAATCCACCCAAAAACCAAAATTGGTATAAGAAGCCCCAAGTTTCCATAAAGGGTCGGCCTTTGAAAGTGGTGATGTCATTCAACCAAGGAGAAGCCGGCAAGGTTAATCCTATTAGTCAAGTTAATCGCAAAGACTAATAGTTCAAAAGTTACATAAAAATTAGAACATTGATCGCGGTAGCAGTCTTCAAGTTTTCATTTATTTTCCAAAGCATTCTTCGGTGCGACTAACTTGGCTAATGGGATTAAACGTGGCGGCCTTTTCCTAGTTGAATGATATCACTACTTTTAACTAAGTTTTAGGTTTATATCGCAACTTTCATGCGTTAACTGTCTTATTGACTCCGTGAATTCGATTAAGATCCCGTTTTCTAACGATTTTTCGTTATAATCCTAGATTATTAATTATCAGACATCTGAATTCTCAATATTTGTTTGATTTTCTGAAAGTACCAGATGAAAAAAACTCGTAGGCAAAAACCCTCAGTTATTAATACCAGTTATCAGAATCCCCTAACTAATGCAAGAGCTAGAATTCTGTAGTTGTTTAGCATATTGTAATCTGCATACTAATTGGCATGTAATTTAGCATATAGAAAATGTTTAACTACAATTTAATCATGTGCAATAAAAATACCATTCAATGTAACAAGAAGAACATTCTTTCACCTATGGGTCATCACCTCGTAACCATTAACCTTTGAAAAAAAAAACGAAGCTGCAGTTAAGAAGGGAAGTAAACAAGTTTTTGAATTTGAACCAAGTTTAATTCAGAATCCGTTAAGAATGACGTCATTTTGTAAGCGACGTTTAACAGTGCCAGAAGAGTCTTGGTGACTAGAGGCTTATCTCCATGGAAACAAGGCTGACCAAAGTGGGACTCGAACCGGCACGTTGTACAACCTAATCGGTTGGGCGTATGTGGGATGCATGTATTGATGGCATTCGTACATTGTTGGCCATCTTGAGCAAATTTAGAACTTGATTAACTCGTTTGGAGATGCATCAGGTGCGACGTAGCCTATTGCCATCGCCATTTAATTTATATTTCGCTGAAAGTCGCTTATAAAGTGACGAAAATAATACCAGGTTTCTTGCTTTTAAAACCTAAAACCCTAAAATTCGAACTTAAAAAAAGAAAGCATTGCTTGCATGCACATTTCCAATACACTGTGAATCGACGACTCAAATTTGGAGAGACAAGTCCTCCTAAAACGAATTCACTGGGCTTTTGCGGTTGGTACTCCACAGTTTTTTTGTTTTTTTTTTAACATTCGCTTAGCTTTCGTGTAATCCAGGGACAAAAAGGTCGATCGAC
Source organism: Lithobius niger (assembly GCA_023313725.1). NCBI lineage: Eukaryota > Metazoa > Arthropoda > Chilopoda > Lithobiomorpha > Lithobiidae > Lithobius > Lithobius niger. Next base: position 45,568 of record JAHWFP010036972.1, read on the forward strand.
TAGAAAGCACCGAAGCACGGTCGCAAAAAAAGCACCAAGCACGTTTTAAATCACCCGCCTTGGGAGCAGGCTTCCCCGCAAAACAAGGGAGCACGAAGGAAAGCACACCATCGCAAACCTCCTCGCCAAGATCGGTACACTGGGATAAAAACACTACAGCATGATATTCTTCAAGTAGTAGGTTTACTCACCATTATGAAAGTGTAGGATAGAGCCCCTCGAGAGACCGCAACTGCACGCTACCAGGCCTGAAGTGAGGAGGCTGGAAGATGGCCACGCCAGCACTTGATGAGGAGAAACGGTTTTCTCCCAGAGTGCACCGCGAACACCTCCAATTTGGGAGTGCTACCCTCGTCCGCGGGTCCCGCTCCCACCTAGCACACACTGGCGCCCGTTCTCACGGGTTATTTCCCGTGCGGACCCGCACGGAGGCTAGCCTCAAGTTTCTGTGCCGTACATTCTTTCCGAATGGTGCTGGTTCGGTTCTAAATTTGGGCATGGCGCTGCTGGCATTGTTGAACGCGGTTTACTTCTCCTCTGACTTCTCCGCCAACCAAACGGTGGCATTAAAAAAGTCAGGGCGTAGGAAAGAAATAAACTAAAAGAAGAATAAAAGAAGGAAAGGGGAAAAAAGAATAAAAAAAAAATACTAGATATGTCACCGCACCCTGGTTTAGTTAAGCAGAGACTTGATTTTATTGGGGGCTGGAAGAAATTCGTTATCTTGCTTACTTGTTTTGAATCTGAAACCAGACCATGCACGTGGCTGTTAAAGGGACAGAAACACTTACTAATGTATTAGAAAACAAAAACGAGCTCATTCGATGCTTATCGTATGTTTTAACTGAGCCGAAGTCAAAACAGCAAAGGGACACAAATAAACTTTCCTGTAATGTTTCAGATACCGCAGTGTTGCTGTGCTGTTTAGTCCATGTGAAACCTTAATGCTGTATTCAACTGTTTTTTTTTACCATTTTTTCCTTTTGCACAGGTAGACAAGCTAATGATTGGTGCATTCTACTTGGCTAAACGACATCGCTGGAAATTGTTTAAAATCTAATCGTCTTATGTGCTTAGAGAACTCTACTGGTAATCTTCAGGGTGCGTACGAGTCCTGGAAAACCTGGAAATGTTCTTGAAAGTAATAATCAAATTCCATGCTTGGAAAAATGCTTGAAAATCTTGAAAAATGATAAACGTATCATCAGTAGGGCGATGAACGGAAAGTAGACAACCTGACTGAAAAACACTGAACACATTTAGCCAAGAAAGTAGGCGAATATGTAGCCTTAGATTATTCTTCGTTTGTTTGGGCGTGAAAAGATTTGAAGTCTTGACTTTAATTATATTGACGTGTGTAATGATTGGTTATAGCAGCAAAGTTTCACGTGGAATGCAGTGACACTGCAATATCTGAAACCTTACAGGAAAGTTTATTTGTGTCCCTTTTCTATTTTGACTTTGGATCTGTTAAACCTTACCTTAACCCCTTCGCTAGTGGTTAGGTTAGGTTAGGTTATATCCTCGAACAAGGACATAAAGTTTTCGTGCCAAACACTAAGGCCCGAATTCTGAACCTTGACTAAAACTCGTACTTGACTTGAAATGACGTCACATCTATTTAGTGCCATTCACCACCAGAACCTCTTTTGGATACATTTGGAAGAAATCGGGTGGTGAATGGCACTTACTAGGTGTGACGTCATTTCAAGTCAAGTACGAGTTTTAGTCAGCGTTCAGAATACGGGCCTAAGTCTCCACGCGCGCCGCAAGCTTTGTGAGGGGGCCCCGGGGACCCTGAGCAAAACGAGCTGCAACAGCCCAGTGCGGGTCAGCGTCCTCGTCTCCAAACCAAGAGAATGCCGTCTCGAATCCCACGACCGACCCAACTATCATACGGGACTGAAAAAAAAAGTCAACAGGAATGATTCACTGGTGAAAAGGTTAAGCATCAAACGAGTTCGTTTTTGTTTTCTAATTCGTGCTACTTTGGCGTATCATGCAGTTTAGATTAGCTTGTTTTAATGTTTTGTATCTTTATCAATTACGGTTTGCACAAACCAGTATGGGAACAAACCCATTAATCTTCAGGCTACGTCAACGGGTTCAAAGGGTTTTAGCGAGGATTTCACATAAATGGTTCGATATAGTTTGTTCCACATTATGTTTTCAGGAAACTGCCTGTATGAAGCCACGTTTCCTTCCGCTACGAGTGCAAAAATCACCTAAATATCTTACTCGTAGACTCTAACAGTAACTGTGTCGAGTCTACAAGTGTTCTATCCACATGTTTTTGCACTCTTAGTGCAAGGAAATGTAGTGACGTACAGTCAGTTTCCTGAAAACATAATGTGGAACAAACTATAGCAGTGGCCGTTTGAGTGGCCAGCAGGCTATAGTTCTAATTAATAAATTTTCATACATGGTCCAGTAACGACTGGAAAAAGAAAGCCTCTGAGCACAGTGCAAGCTTTCTGAGGGATGGAACCCGACCAAAGCGAGTAAGCACAGCCCTGTGGTCAGCGTCTGTCTTCCAACCACATGAATTCCCGTTTGAATCCCACGACTGGCCTAGGAACTTAAAAAAAGGGGGAAAAAGTGAATTCTGCAAGAAAGGGTTAAGGAGGATGCATTTTTATCGTTCAACATTCGCAGTGTTCCCGTCATACACTTTAAGGGTCACAGCCTTAATACTGTCGAACACTCCGCGATCGTCCTGACTAAACGGAATTTCTCCTGGCACTAAATTACCACTGAAAGAGTTTGATTCTTAAAAGAAAACAAGCAACTGCAGCTACAATCTAGTCGCAACCACTCTTCTGAACACTTCCGCCACATTTGGCCGGCTTCCGCTTCACACTTCCAAGGTTTTTTTAAAATTCATTTAACTAATTGTTGGACGCTGAACCTAATGGCGTTTATCTGGTACCACTGTATGGATGATAGGCCACTTGTCAGCCACTTCCGGCCACTGTTGGGACACATTCAACGAAAATGTTGATGTGCACACCTTATCACGGTCCCTGCAGCTGCGGTCTGTATTATACAGTCTAAAAGTAGTAATCGTCACAATTGCCAGTTAAAATGTGTCCCAGTCCCATTTTTTAATTTTAGGCGTTAATGGTCGGCATTTAGGCCTAATTTTTACTGCCGTTTTTAATTTCGTACGGTGGATTGGGTTCGAGGGTTCATTCGTGCAACATGGTGTCGAGATGCTAATGTCCGTCGTTAACGAAAAAAAATGTTTTTCCGGTTGCGTGTCTTCCTGTAGTGGTTAAATGCGACGATCAAACGTTATTATTTCATTGAGTTGCGTCAAGAAAGGATATTAGCTATAAGGAGCAACGATGTTTTAATTTGCCCGTGTTTTTTAAAGTCCACTTGTTGACTACCACTGAAAAAGGCGACGGACGGACAAGTAGTTGCTATACACTTCGCAGTTTTATTTCGCTGTACCTACAGAAGACTAAAATGCCAGAGTTTAAGAAATCTTAATGATGCGAAATCTTCCAGGGAAACCCAACCCACTTCGTCCTTGAACTGTAACTTGACAATGGCTGTCTTGTTCTTGGTGATGAAGAGGGTGTTGTCCTGGCCTAAATTATTGATGCAGATCAGGGTAGAAGAATATATATATACACAGAGCAGCGTCAAGTGACGTCATATTGGCTACAAGAGAGATACCTGCAAAGGGCACTAGATTGAAATGGTGGGTTAAACAACGGCACTTCTAGTCAAGCCATTGCTTGAGAGCGAATTTCGTAGGCTTAAAAAACCGTTGTTTTCTCCAATTCCTTATGCTACGAGGTGGTAAACGGAAAATAAAGATTCCACTTGCTTAAAATATCAGCAACTGCCAACAAATCGACAAAAATCGCGCGTTTTAAGCCTAAGAAATCCACTCTAATAGCACTGGCTTCAGTAAGACGCTCTTCTTTTCCCCCACCAGTACCCCTTGCAGCTAACACAGTTACTGGCTCCAGCATAGAGTTATATACAATAATACTACGTCGTGTCACTGCCCTACAGAGCAGTGACACGACGTAGTATTACTGTATATAACTCTATGCTGGAGCCTTAATGGGTTAGCTACAAGGGGCACTGCAGAGAGAAACTGCTCTGAGCAGTGACATTTGCCGCCATATTGGCACCAGTATGGGTTTTGGAGGGCATAACTACAAGGTGCACTACATAAAAATGGAGGGAAAAACAACGGAAGAGCGGATTTCTTAGGCTTAAAATAACGTTGTTTTCTCCAACAACAAAAATCGCGCGTTTTACGTCTAAGAAATCACTCTTCACAGCATCGGCTTCAGTATGACGCCCTTCTGTTTCTCTCTGCAGTGCCCTTTGCAGCTAACCCATTAAGGCTCCAGCACAAAGTTATATTTAATAATACTACGTCGTGTCACTGCTCTGTAGGTAGTGCCACTCTTTCTCTTAAAACGATAAACATTTGGTCCCAAAGAAGTACCTGCTTTCAGCGATTTACCGCCAGAGGGCGCTGCAGTCAAGTAACGGAAGCGCAAAGCATCATGGGGATCAAAACTATTTAGCGTCACTAAAACAAATTGATCACGGTAAGAATACAAAATTAATCGTTTAAAATATACCATAATTCAGATTAGGACATTAAATAATTTTAAGAAAGATCAGAACTGGCTTATCGTTTTACTTTTTTTTAATCCTACATTCAAGTTTAAAACGGGTTGTCGTTAAGAGTGGAGCTAAGTTTAACGCATGGATTTGTGTTCCGAGAACGCCCGACAAGCGTGCACATCGCCCGTTCATTCTGAAGCATCATCCTTAGTTTACGTTTATTGTAACGAACTGTATACAGTTTGAATCGAACACAGAATAAGTTCTTCTACTTCGGATGATGCCCACGCACGAGTGTTTCGTCTTTTTCCGCAGGTATAGTCCCTATTACAATGGTTACCATGGCAACGGCGCCGCCATTTTTTATATTTCAAGTTTCGGCTCCTACGAGAACCAGACAAGTGCTGCCTTCTGGTGCCGTTGGTGGAAGCAAGGTCTTTCTTTACCCCACGTTTTCAAAAAAGCGTCACTACCTACTAGTCTAACCCTGATCTACATGAATAGAATAACTATTGTCATAAAGTGGCATTTATGACAATTCTGTTCCGTACTGAGTCCTGACTCCATGCGGCCACTTACCGAACTAGTGACCGTTTTTACTTTTTTTTTTACACGTGCTGCAAAAAGGCCAAGCGTGTGTCAATTAACAAGCAGTAGCGTTTACATGACCTTGAAACTAGGAATGAATTTTGCTTCTCAAGGCCGACTGAGGTAGAAATTGCGTGTCCTGCCTCCCAGCTCCACGCCTAGTCTCTCTCCTGCCGGGAAGTTAATGCCTCTCAGCACTGTTTTAATAAGTAATAGTTTGGCCGTATTCAATGAACAGGACCAACACCAGAAAGCTAAACCTGTTGCTTCTCTCCCAGAAGGCCTTGTGACAAGCGGCAGACTACAAAGCGAGAGTTTACAACATGGATTCTCCCACGCCCCACGGATGTATATGCGTTTATAAGCGCCTGCTATTGTCTTCTTTCTTTGTCTTCACAGTTGAAGTAATATCTCCTTAATTTGGATAAATTCAGTATTAACTAGGAAGTTCTCAGGTCATTGCACATTCATGCAGTAGGTCAGAGATAAGAGTTTCCCTAGCACATTTACAAAGTGGTGTTTCCCTATTCGTTCACCTTCCTTATCGAGCAGTGACATTTACCGCCATATTGGCACCAGTATGGGTTTTGGAGGGCATAACTACACATAAAAATGGAGGGAAAAACAACGGAAGAGCGGATTTCTTAGGCTTAAAATAACGTTGTTTTCTCCAACAACAAAAATCGCACGTTTTAGGTCTAAGAAATCACTCTTCACAGCATCGGCTTCAGTATGACGCCCTTCTGTTTCTCTGTGCAGTGCCCCTTGCAGCTAACCCATTAAGGCTCCAGCATAGAGTTATATATAATAATACTACGTCGTGTCACTGCTCTATAGTGAACGGCTTCTCCAGTTTAAGCTACCCACATTTCGTGAGAGGTGACACCTATTCTTACGTATCTACTCCTTTCTAATCTCTTTGACTTCGACTCTTCCCCCATCTTTTATCGAAACTACTGCTTCAGTCGTGGTCACAGTCTCAAGCTACAGTGTATGACTTCTAGACTCGACTGCCGCTTTTGCTTTTTTCACTGAGCAGGTGTGCTCCAGCGGAACAGCTTGCCTGAGCGTGTTGTTTCTGCTCCCTGGCTGAATAGCTTTTAAGACTCGACTTGACGCTTGGCGGGTTTGATCCGTGCTTGTGGTGGTGGGTGCCTTTCAGTTTCAGCTCGGCACAGAGGGTGTTCTGTTATTATTTATTATTAGGGAGGTAAAAAACGAGAGTCGGTATTTCACATTTGCTGATTTATTATTTTCTAGTTAATGCCAGAACAAGGGGTTTGATCTCCCCAGGTCAGTTTAGGACCCCTTTTATCACACAGCATATTGTGTTTTTCTTGTCTTATCTTATCTTATTATCATGTGACGGATGCGCCTGAACACCATGCCTCAACCCACCTTTCATATTCAAATGAGTTTGCTGATGGGTTTGATGTCATGGCTGACTTCTGCGGCTACACTTCGGAGTAAATCCGTCGAAGGATCAACCTCTAATTCATCTGATGCTGTAGTGATTTCTCATGGTATAATTCGTATCATGGTCGACTAATCTGCGGGTAACCCGTGGCGCAAAACCATTGAACAATCAATCTTTATTGCCTCTGGTGCTATTGTGATCTCACCACAGGAAATACTAATTCGTCTCGGGCTGTAGCTGGCCGCAGCCGGATGTGGTTGGTCCCGTTTAGCCGGTTGTGGAGGGCTAGCCGGATTTGATTTCCGACAGTTTCAATTTCAAGCGGCTGCTCTCTGCATCGTTTGTTTGGGCCACAACTGTTAGAATTTTGAACCACATTAAAGCATTTGTCAGCATTTCCAGTAGTTAACACGTGCTGAGCCAAGACAAGCCGTGACATTCCGCGGTGGCCAGTTGTTGAGAAGCGGCCATCACGGCTCGCTTTCAGCACAAACATTATTTCGTGTAAAATCCGTGGGCCAGGCTCGGCGTGGCGTGGAACGCAAATATTATTCCGTGCGAAATCAGTACTGGAGGCAATTGTTCTGCTTGTCATTTAGTTTACTTTGCAAGTTGAGGTCTCCGTCCAAGATGTAGTCGACTTGCCATCATCCAATCTGGAGAGGAGATGAAAATACAAAATATATTGTTTGGTTAACCATTTGGCTTTCGAGGACTGCAACTTTTGAAGCATCAACCAGACGTGGAGTTTGTTAACGTCCCTGAAGACAGCGATTTTACCTGGGTTGAAGCGTTATCTCGGGAAAAGCGTTTGCTGTTGGCAACCGTGTGGTGTTTGGCCAAATACGAAGACCTACTCCACATGCCCACGCAGTGCTACAATGTTATGCTTGTTGATCTGTCTGAATAACTCGAGTTAGATTCATGGTTTATCGCAACTGCATCTGAACCGCAGCTGAAACTTTAGTTAGCGAGGAAGTAGCAGGGATCCAGGTATTAAATTACGAACCAGAGAGAATCCAGTATTGAAGACTTCAATCAGGTGGTTTATATCTGTCATCTAAAGAAAGCATGATATGCAGCAAGGTTTGAGTGGGCAGCAAACTTCAGATGATGTGAGCGTGTCAGTACTCAAACTGTAAGCAGGGGAAAAGACTATATAACGGAACACACGGACGAACGGCCGGCCGGACGGACACACTTAGGGTGTCCCACCCGCTTGAGTGCCCGTAAATTCCACTAAAATCTACACCCATCGCACTATCCAACCTCCCCACCCCCCTCCACGGAGACAAAAAAATCGTCGAAATTGACGTCACTTCCTGTTACGTGACCCCATGAAAACAGGAAATGACATCATTTTCCATGATGGCGACCCCATGGAAACCAGAAGTAACGTCATTTTCCAAGATGGTGACCCCAAGTAACAGGAATTGACGTCATATTCCAAGATGGCGGTGCCCATGAAACACAGAAGTGACGTAATTTTCCAAGATGGTGACCCCCGCGAAAACCAGCAATGACATCATTTTCCAAGACGGCGGTCCATGAAAACCGGAAGTAACGTCATTTTCCAAGATGGTGGGGTCCCATGAAAACCGGAAGTGACACGATTTTCCAAGAAGCGTGCATAATTTTCCCTCTAAAGATATTCTTAGCAGTAAAACAGTGATAAAAGTGTATAACTTTCCATTTAAACACACTCTTAGGATTTAAAAAGTGCTGAAGTGCATAATTTTTCCTCTAAAGACACTCTTAGCAGTTGAAAAGAAGCTGATCAGTGCTCTGTGAGGAGTTTGAAAGGTCACCAAGGTCGCAAGTAATCACCAACTCGCACCCTCGACCCAAACCACGTAAATTCTATCCCATCAGACCATTAAATTTCACTAAATTCCCGTAAAATCTACGTTCGCCCCAGGGACTCGTACTTTACACCTCACGCCACCTCGAATCGCAGGAAGAGACGTCAACCTCACTTTGCGAACGCGCGATCTCGCCCCGACCGTGGGTTTCTCGCTCTCTGCGGTAAATTCAACACGAATTCGCACCAAGTTTAGGTGTGCATCTTCACTACTCCAATACAACCTCATCTGGTCCAACGTGTCACCATCGAACTAACCCACAACCTGATCGTTAAACATAAACTGAAACGAACAATAAACGAATGTAGAACGGGAGGGGAACATCTAAAACATCCATAAAAACTGTTTGATGCGTTCCATGTTCATGTTTGCACGTCCTCACCGTGTTCCTAGAATAAACGTTTCTGGATCCTGTCGGAAATATCTGAACATCTTTAAACCATTTGTAAGACGTTCACAATTACTAATTTGAAGGTTCCCATTAGGTTCTGTGTTAGTGTTTGGATGTGTTCCCAACGAGATATGTCTACCTACTCTTTAATATGTGGAATATATCAGAATTGAAACTACACACAACGAGAAACCTTCCCTTTGCACCTTAGGAAAAAAGAGGACCTCGGGTTACTAATGCGGGATAAAATATGGAAAATAAATTAAACTTGGTGATCTTAGAAAGAAACTGATAAAAAAGTTTGCGGCTACGAAAAGAGATAACCAATCCGATGGAGAATATCTTCAAGAACTGTTTAAACCCCTCATGAACCGTTAAAAAGTTTAGTTAAATCCGTCGTGAATGGTGAGAAGGACAAAGAAGGTGGGGAAACCCACGAATAAAAAATGGAAATACGAGGAGGAGAGTGATGATGTCACGAATGTTTGTAAACGATCAAAGTGACACGCAGTCCTTGGACGATGAAGAGAACAAACACCATGTTACGACCACTCGCGATGAATCTGAATCGTCCAACATTAGTACCTCTTCCATATCAGAACCCTCTCCGTTATTCTATACACCTTCTAAGACAAAAAGACGAGTTTCAGCTCATATGGTCACGATTCACAGAAGGTCTGGCACTTTGTTTCTGAAAGGGGCAATTTCCAAACAGTTGCCCATTTCGAGATAGGGTTGGCAGTTTCCTGCAAAGATACCACATCGGAAGTCGCAATCACTCAGAGCTGTGTTTAAGGTCATCTGAGAATTTATAGCCTAAAACCGTGTCGGAGTTGCAGTTCAAGTCATTCAGAAAAATGACAAAAAAGTATAGACCAAGGACGAAGCCTTGACGTACCCCGCTGGTGGTTTTCAAGAAAGAAGAGAGAAAGTTGGACACCGGGATGCACTGGGACCTGTTTGAAAGAAAGAACGTAATCCAAGCGTTCAACTTTCCTCTGATACCTATAGCACTTCTAATTTAAGCATTATTCCACAGTGATCCAGAGACTCGAAAGCCGTTTGGAAGGCGAAGCAGATAACGTCCGTGTTTATTCCCATTTCTAGTGCGCAAGTCCAAGTGTCAAGGCCCAACAACAGTTGGTACGTAGAAGAACGTCCCGGTAAGAAGCCGAATTGGTCCTGTTTTATGAGGTTAGACTTCTCTAAATGGTCAAGGATAGAGTCCTTAATTATAGACTCCATGATTCGACAAGAGATGGAAGTGAGTGCAATTGGGAGGCACAGCATCGCCTTTTATTAAGATTGGAATAATGGTAGCGTGTGCCAGACCAAGGGAAGGCAGCCAATGTAAAAAGATTGCAGAAACACGAGGGAGAGTGGGTAGGAAATTTCGTTAGCGATTTGCTTATAAAAAAAATGCCGAAAATCCATCAGGACCGGCCTAGTGGCTGGGCATCAAACGCTGCCTTTGCCTTCCTTCTTGATGCTGCTCGTTGCTCTTGCTGCAGCACAAACTATGTAATACCACGTTGGCTGACCCATTTAAGGCAATGTAAGGTGTTTTTTAATGTGTTTGTGTTTTTTAATCTCTGAAGGTATCGCCGTTTTTATGTATCCCCTGATGCCGAAATATTAGACCTTGTTTTTATCGCATGGGCTTTTGACTCAGTTCTTCAGATACACATTCTGCATAGTCCTTCCTTATAATGTCTTTAGAGGGAAAATTATGCACGCATCTTGGAAAATCGTGCCACTTCCGGTTTTTCATGGTGTCCCGCAATCTTGGAAAATGACGATACTTCCCATTTTCATGGAAAATGACGTCACTTCTGGGTTTCGTGTGCGCCACAATCTTGGAAAATGACGTCACTTCCAGTTACAGTGGGGGCCGCCATCTTGGAAAATGGCGTCACTTTCGGTTTCCATGGGGTCGCCATCTTGGAAAATTGCGTCATTTCCGGTTTTCATGGGGTCACGTGACAGGAAGTGGCGTCATTTTTGACGATTTTTTCGTCTCCATGGGGAGTGGAGGTTGGGTAGTGCGAGGGGTGTAGAATTTAGTGGAATTTACGTGCACTTAAGCGGGTGGGACGCCCTAACTTTGTCCGTCCGTCCGTCCGTGGTTCCGTCAAATAGGCTTTTTTCCCCTACTACTGAAACCTCCAAACAGAAAGCTCCGGTTTGGCGACACTTTGCCATAGACCTCTACCTGGTAGCGTACTCGCATGGACTCTAGATGTGAGAGTTCAGTAAAGTTGTTGTGTCTTTGTCATTCATTACTAATGCTGGCACTACTGACTAACATCTGAAGCTCCGGTGGGTGAACCATGTCAGCTTTCCCAAGACTTTACAGGAGCGAAGAAACAATAACGCTTACGCCAACTTGAAGTTTGATTTGAATCGAATTTTCGGCAGGATTCACTATAGTCTTTCAACTAAGTCTTCCGCCTTCATAAGGCACTGGTTGCTTAGCACACTAACGTAACATCACTAAGATTTGAAAAACGTGTAGTGGGACCAACTGCCAGTTACGTTGACAGTGGCTTCCTCTCTTCTCCTTCATTAGGTAGTGGTAGAGGGAGGTAGGCTTTCCACATGTGAGAGAAACCAGAGGTGAGTTCTGGTGTGGTAATATTGGTTATTCCTTTATGTGCGGGGTCTTGGATATTCATGAGTTTCACATGATTGTTTCTGAGAAACTGAATAGCAAGGCATTCGAGGGCTCGTAGGTGTGGCTCGAAGTGTGTATTTGATTTGAGTCCCTTTATGCAACTCGTGGATACAAGCAATAATAACTGAGATGTAAACCAATAATAAAACTGTAAAATTAATAATTCATCTCGAAGATGAAGTGCAGTTTACATTATCTTCATATACTTTCGTGTCTACTGCAGTTCCTGGATGCTACGACTGGTGTTTCTATATTATCTATCTCTATTATTTTTCTCTCCCTATTCCCTTTCGCTCTCTCTCGCGTCTGTCGGTCTCTCTCTCTCTATATCTCGTTTTTACTTTAGTTTTTTTTTGTGTGTGGGCCCTCCTCCTCTACTGTCCTTCAGCGTGCCCCCCTGCAGCTGCACCCTTCGCACCCCACACGTTACGCCACTGCTCTCAAACTTTCTCATTTATTGGCCCAGTAAATTCTTTTTGTTTTGGGGAAACCAGAGACCAGTACCTTGGGTTACAGGCACGTTATGAACCTTTTAAAGGATAATTGCTCTGTAGCAAACGACACTCTAAAGTTTCCTCCCAGATATTTACGAAACCGTATTTCTCCATAGCAAGAGAATGCCGGATCGAATCCCACGACTGAGTTTTTCTTTATTCCACATTAAGTTGTTATTTTGTTTTCAGGGACGCATAACCCTTTTAAGCGCCGGTGCACACGTGCGGTTGCCGCTGCGGTACCGCATTTGCGGTTTGGTTTACGTGCCATCTGTTCGGTACTGCACACGTACCTGCGTCGACGTTGCGTCACCGCCCGCCGCTCGTGCGGTCGTTTTGCACCGCAATCCCCCCCCCCCCCCCGTCAACGCAGCGGTACCGCAGCGTTAAAAAAAACGCAAAAGCGGTCTCTGAGTACCTTGGGTGACTTGAGCGGTACACACGTCCGCCGTTTACCTCAAAAGCGTTACCGAAAATGGCGTCCAATTTCGAATAAATAGACATGGAATTATTTATTGGGGGAGTAAAGAACTATCCTGAAATATGAAATGTTGCTGCAGAAATGATTGAAGACTCATTGGAAAGTAATTAAAGAACTATCCGAATTTTTTAGTTAATCTGCAAAGGATGTATAACATTTTCCCCTGGTACGTCTTAAATTAGTACATCAATGTGCCAAAATTCGTCGCATTTGGTTTTAAAATATATTTTTTGTTCACGAGGTAGGCGAAAAAAGCAACATCGTCTCATTGGTTTCAAACTATAATTTTTTGTACACGAGGTTAGGGAACCGAACGCGCATATACGTCACCGAAGCGGCACCGCAGCGTCAACGCGCGTTAATAAAACGCACGTGTGCATTGATTGGATGCGTCACCGCAGGGGCGCCGCAACGTCCAAAAAACGCACGTGTGCACGGCGCTAAAGGTTACTGCTCTGTAGCAAACGACACTCCTAAGTTTCCTAAGTTTCCGAAGTTTCCCATCCCTTTGCCCCAGAAATTTACAGCTCCGAGCTGACGTGGCGCTCACATACCAGATACTTCACGATCTTCTCCCAACTGTTCTCCTTTTTTTTCTCACTTTCCACGGTAGGTTTCACCCGCGGTCATAATTTCAAACTACAAAGACAGACCTTTAGAACGGACTGTAGGAATTTTTTTTTTTCTCAAATAGAATTATCGAGAGTTGGAATTCCCTGTCTGGTACAGTTGTCTCATCCACAAATTTAAATTCCTTCAAACTTAGCTGTGATGGATATAGACCACATTAGCTTGTTTGCACCTTGGTCATCCTTCTCCTGAAAAACCTGCACGTTTGGCGATGCCATTGTGTCCCTGGCAGGTCTAACCGCGGTGGTGAGGCATTCGTGTCCCTCTCACTAACTTATTTCTTATCCTTTAAAGGTGTTAGTAAATTTTACAGAAATTGGCGTAAAATTGTGGCTGGCTGTTAACGACACCCAGGTCCTTGCCAGACCCGTTGCTGTTGAGACAAACTTTGATTAAAGATTTCAATCACTCCAATTCGAGGGAACAAACCAAAAATAATAACACGCCTGTATGATACACAAATTAAACACACCCAAACACACACAAACACTCACGGTGTGGATTTCCAGTTGAGGTCTACAGTTAATCTTGGGCGTAAGTTTTGTATCACGAATATCCGGCGATTTCCAATGCGAATCAAGTTGAGGGCTAAGGAATGTAGAGCCCCTAAGCTGCAGCCTAACTTAATACGGAGCAGTTAGTCCCAAGCTGAAAAAATCGTTCATTTCCAATCAGGTTTAGCGATAATCCTCGGGTTAATGAGCATGTTAGTCCTGGGATAAGGATAAAATTTAAAGCCAGGCACACCATGGTATAAGTTGAGGTTTAAAGCACGTCTTTCGAAAGCGATTCTTCACTGCACAACGTTAGTGTTGGTATGAAGTGTGATTTCATTTCCCCACCAGATCAACTCAAGTGTCCCTCTGGTTAAAGGTGTCGTCAGGTCAGTAGTAGATAATTGTCCATTTCTCCAATAGGGATACATAAATTTCAGTTCGTAAATGTGAATTGGTTTAGGGTTTCGAAGTATTAACATATTAACATAACTAATACGTACCGGAACCATAGCAACCCCGGAGATGGGGGGAACTTCCCGTCTTCCCCCCAACCGTCCAAGAAGACGTACAATACAGTTGGCAAATTCAAGTTGTCGAGTTGCCAAGCTTGGCTAAAACATCACTGACAAGTCCCGTTTCCATGAATACTGGTTAATCATTATTATCCTTCGGTCAGTTTGAAAGTAACGTTTCAGATGCTTTTTTTTTTCTATTAGCTTTCGTAACACTTCTGTTTAGCATAACACTTCTGTTTTTTTTAGGGGCTGGTGTCACAATCACCGTTCTATTTTTCGCTCATTTCCAACTTTCAACTGCTATTCTGCCGTTTCTAATTTAGGTGGAAGACCCCAATTATATTCATTCGAAAGGTGGTACTGTCTTCTTTGCATCAAGGGTAAATAAATGGGTTTGTCATTGTTAGGAACCGAGCTGCGCCCTTTTTACTAGGGGCTGGTATCACAGTCACTGTTCGATCTTTCAACTTTCAACTGCTATTCTGACGTTTGTAATTTAGGTGGATGACTCCAATTAGGTTCACTCGAAAGGTCGGAATGCCCAGAGACGTCAGGACGATTAAAGTTGGAGGGGTGTAAACCAGAAATTTAGCGACATGATTTTCCATTTAGCCAAAAAAATGTGCAATTTTTCTGACTGATTTGCCGACTGGCCAAAAATTACGTAATTTTGCCAACTGATTTGCC